>JAAIIK010000119.1:552259-603740 GCA_014706435.1 Silurus glanis
AGAGAGAGAGAGAGAGAGAGAGAGAGAGAGAGAGAGAGGGAGAGTTATATATGAGATCCCTTTCAGGAACTCGAGCTGTGTCGAAACACTTTGGGAATCGGACTGTTCGGAGTGATCGGAGTGTTCACGCTTTTTTTTGACACATTTGTAATCAGTCAAAAATTGGACGCTGGCCGTCACTGGCAGGGTGACATCATGACCAGAAAGTATAAAACACATATCAAGTGAAGGCAGTGGTAGCTTCTGTTTGTTCAAACGAAGCGCTTTGTGTGTATGTGTTGAATTGTATGTCAATTGATCGTCAGAAAAGAAAAAAAAAAAACAATTCACCTGCTTGGTCCAGCACTCGCTCACAGGCTCGGAAGCATGCCGTTCGGCGGTTTCTTCCCCCTGCGATGAGAGCGCAGAGCTCGCTTCCTCTGAGGAAGAATCATAATAATAATAATAAAGATAATAAGCAGTAAGCTTTTTCGGGGTTGTGACCTGCCCATAGCCAAGCTACATAACTTGGCCGACTCAGGAGCGAAAGTCCCTTTGTCCAGTAAGCTGAACGAGCGCTCTCTGACACCGGGTCGCAACCTCCATGTCGGGATCTCCCGTTCTTTCCAGACCTGCACACTGAGGTCAAAGCCCCTTCAGCCCCTTTCAATGATGTATTCACATGTCATGGGGCGGAAAGTACACGGGTTTTGAGCGATGCTGCGGGTTGATCTATCTCTTGTGAGCTATCTCTTTCCCGAGATCACCTCCTCCCTCAAGACCCCGACATTACCCACGAAAACACTGCATAATACGTCGGCGCTCGTGAGTTAGGCTTACGCCTTGGCAGGTCAAGCTGCTGCGTCCATGTACACCATGGCGGTCCTATAAGGCATTTCAGGCTGAACTGCTACATTAACTGGATGTGGGAGGTGCCCCCGTCGGCCAGTTCCCTAGCTCTGCTGGACGGCGGACCTGGCCCTTAGAGCCACTAAGGAGACCACTAGGGCGGTCCATTGTCATCTCGACAACGAGGCAAGTCTGGCTCACTCTCTCAAAAATATCCGACAGGGATAGGGACGTGCTGCTGGATGCCCCACTCACTCTTTCAGGAGTAAAAAACAGGCAGCGGTCTTCCAGCAGTTCCTCACAGGCCTCTCTCATGGGGCTGCTCGGCGGGCGCAACCCCAACCCCAACCCACCATCTCCCATCAGGGACACTTTGCGCCAAAGCCCCGTGAAATGTCAGATCCGGTGCCCGCCCTGCCCCGGCCCCCTCAGGGACCTGGTCCATTAACCCTGCCACCCTCGGCCACCCCTAGAGCCATCTTAGGGCACTGCCCTTGCTCTAGGCACACTGGAGGTCAGTCTCGAGAGATTGATACTCCTAGGGCACTTTCTGGCAGCTTGGAAAGCTCTTCCAGATGTGTCTCAGTGGGTCCTGAACACTGTACAGCGAGGCTACTCGATTCAGTTCGGGTCTCCTCCACCCCGTCTTCCAGCAGGCTCTGGTTATGGAAAAGGAAGTAAACACTCTCCTGAGAAAGGAGGCCAATGAGGTGGTCCCTCCATCAGAATGAGAGTCCGGGTTCTACAGCCGGTACTTTATAGTTCCCAATAAGGACGGGGGGTTGTGTCCTATCTTAGATCAACGTCAGCTGAACCGCTCTCTCATGAGCCTCAGGGTCAAGATGCTGACCCTCAACCAGGTAATGCTTCAAATCAGATCCAAGGACTGGTTTGTCACGGTAGATCTAAATGATGCATACTTTCATGTATCCATCCTACCTTCTCACACGGAGTTCCTGAGGTTAGCTTTCACAGCCAAAGCTTACCAATACCGGGTTCTTCTGTTTGGCCTTGCCCTTTCACCCTGTACCTTCACATCTCCTCCTGGTAGCAAGGTGGCTGAGCAAACCATGGTTCGCGGACCTGGTAGCTCTCCTCGAGCACCCTCCATGGGAGATTCCTCTGAGGAGGAATCTCATTTCCCAGCTCGAGGGTGCCTATTTCACCCCAGTCCAGAGCTTTGGAGGCTGTGGCCCCTGAGGGGGTCTGGTCCCAGGTTCTGGTCTTTCCACCGAGGTGGTAGAGACCATTCTTTACTCCAGAGCTCCCTCCATGACAAGTTCGAGGCATCTTGGAACCACCTTTCAATTAAGACTGCATTCTTGTTGGCCATCTGCTCTATCAAGAGAGTAGGGGACCTGCAGGCCCTTTCTGTGGCCCCCTCCTTCCTGGAGTTTACCCTAGTCCTACGAAAGATTACAGGCATTTTATCCTCCTCTGTTCCAGGCCCCAGATTAGGAGAAACTGAATTAGCTCTGTCCTACGTCCACTGGACGGGTCCTTGTAGAAAGACTGATCAGCTGCTCGTCTGCTACGGCTCTGCCAAGAGAGGCCTCCCTGCTAATAGACTCTGACTCTGAGCAGGTGGATTGTTGATGCTATCACATTTTCTTATGAGTCCTCTGGTCTCCCTGCTCCCTTCGCGGTTCAGAGCTCACTCCACCCGGAGTGTGGCTGCCTTAAAATCTTGGTCCTCTGGATTACCCCTCCAAGACATATGTAATGCTGCGGGTTGGTCCACCCCACTGACCTTCTTGCGGTTCTATAACCTAGACCGCAGTACCACTCCTGGCCCCTCACTCCTCCTCTAGCTGTGTTCGACAGACACACACTAGGCAGGGACTGGTCAGTCTGGCGTGATTGGCCACTTGTTTCCAATGCGTTTTGACGCAGCTTGAGTTCCTGAAAGGGAACGTCTCTAGGTTACGTATGTAACCTTAGTTCTCTGAGGGAACGAGACGATGCGTCTCGATGCCACACCTCCGGAGTCCCTGCCGCTGCCTTCACTCAATATGCATTTTATACTTTCTGGTCGTGACGTCATCACGTCGGTGATGGCCAGCATCCAATTTTTGACTGATTACACACATTATTTCAGAGCGTGAATATTTGGGCGCGTTCCCAAAGCGTTTCGACGCAGCGTCTCGTTCCCTCAGGGAACTAGGGTTACATACGTAACCTAGAGACGTTCTCTCACATACAAGTTCACTTTAAAAGCTTCTTTTGCACAAGAATCTTACCACAGTACACATACTACACCAATGGTTTACATTTTTTGTTGCATTTTACTCAAACAACCACTGATCAGGTCTAGCACAGTCCTTACTTTCATATCTGTGTAAGATTTATACACTGTGCGGTGTTGGGTTTGTTGGATCAAGGAATTTTTAGATGCTCAATGGAAAACAATCTCATATATCCTTTATATATCCAGTGTATTCCAGATCTTTATACAAGAAATAGGGATGAAGTCATTCTCTCTGATTTGATCAAATCATCATGGAGGTGAAACTTGCAAAGGTGAATCAAATACCTCTTTAGTGCCTT
This sequence comes from Silurus glanis, assembly GCA_014706435.1. Taxonomy (NCBI): domain Eukaryota; kingdom Metazoa; phylum Chordata; class Actinopteri; order Siluriformes; family Siluridae; genus Silurus; species Silurus glanis. The sequence goes on from JAAIIK010000119.1 coordinate 555,635, forward strand.
GTGGGACGTGAGAGGAGATTTTTCTCATCCTGGTGTTTCTGCAGTTTTTTTTTTCTCCCCTGAAAAAGCTGCGTGACTGGGTGCACATCGTCTGCGAATTTCCATGTCTGTGTGTGTGAGGAGGTGAAATGGGGAATGAGAGGAGGGAGGGCTCGGAGTCAGGAGAGGGCACACAGCACCAGGCTGGAGAATAACGTGTCTTTGTGGACAAGAGAAACACAAACACACACACTAGGCCTCTGAAAGGTGACATTGATGCCGTGCAGCAGCACAGGAAACCTGCCAAGCTAATAAGCTAACAGGCCCCCAGAACACCGGTACAGTCTTATGGAGTTAGGAGGAAAATCTTTAATCTTGTCTGTAATCAATGTGTGTGTGTGTGTGTGTGTGTGTGTGTGTGTGTGTGTGTAAGCTGGCAAATTCTGCCATTAATTATATATACACATGCTACAACCAAGAAGACAACTAATTAGTTATGTATTTTCATTTTATTTCACAAGATACAGTTATATAAAAAATGTACACATATTGCATGTTTTTTTTTTTCTACAGCTATAGCAAATGTACATAGGTCACACATGCTGTAGCATATATAAGTCACTATAAGAATTTTATGTTAATTAGTTAGTGTATGCTCATAGATGTTTTACCTGTACATACTGGTACTGTAGCTCTTTCACTCTGTCACCATTCCTTTCAAATGGTATGCGGTACAGCTGTTTCATGCTCATGTGGTGTCTCTTCAACCCCCTGTCGATAGTTGAGATGCTAACAGACTGTATGTTTTTAAAGACATTATTGTCTTCTACAACAGCTTTGTGTATTTCCCTTAGCCTAATGGCATTGTTTGCTCGGACGATGGTGCAAATAATGTGCTCTTGTTGGGGTGTGAAAAGGGGTCCTTTGCTGTACCCTCCGACCCGCCTCAGCCATTGTGAGGCCATGATTGACAACATGGTCCACAATAGTGGCTCTAATTTCATCTGAAATGTGTCTATGTCTCTGGCCTCTTCTTCCTCTTCCTCTATTTTCCCTCCTTCCCTTCCAGCATGCATCCTTATTCTAATTCTCTCGACCATGTTAGTTTCCTAGTTGTTCATCCATTTTCAACAATTGTAAATCTGTGTTTTGCTGGGTTTTTTTTTTACAAGATTCAGCCTTGACCTATTTTAGAGAACTAGTTGATTATTGGGTTATCTGAAAGTGAACACGCCCCTTCATTAGTGACATTCAAGTTTTATCTGCGCAATTCATCAATTCAAGACACATTGACAAAAAAACATTTAATAGAACTGTGAAGAAGAAGAGCTTGACCAATTTTGACAACTGGTTCAATCATTTTGCATTCCATGACTTATGCAATGAACTGATTGTTTTGGAGGTTAAGACTATTTAGGTGAAAATAGTATATTTTGATCATGTACATAAAAAACTGCTAATGATACAGCAAACCTGTACACAATGGATTAAATGATGTACCAAAGCATTCGCAATTTGATCAAAGCAACAAGAAATGTTCTTATGATGAGCACAAATGACTAAATGATGTGAAGGTTTTGAGAATTTCATTTCTGATCTGAGAAACGCGCCAAAGCGTAAGAGGAAAAATGCGTTTTTTAATTATATTCTCTCCCAACAGAGATTTAAGACTCTGATGAGATGGTATTTGAGGTCTGTGACCTGATGAAAGAGTGTCAGAATATACATTTATTGATAAAGACTTCAAAGCATTTTTTACGAAATGCCATAAATGTCACCAAAGTCATTAAATGCCATAAATTTAAATGTATTTAAAATAGATTAAATGTTTAATTCTTTTGACAAGCAGCAAGGTTTATGAAAACAGGGAAACTGTATATAAAAAATCTAAAAAAAAAAATTTAATAAATAAATAAAGGAAATATGTAATTGTCTTAATTTAGGGTTAACCCTGGTTTCTGAAGCATAGAACATACACCATTTCCATATGATATGTATGTGCTTTTTGAACATCCCATTTCACATGTAGTCCCTATGTGGTGTTATAATAACCTTCACTTTTCTGGGGAAATTTTCTATTAGATTTTGAAAATTGTTTCTGGAGATTTGTGCCCATTCAGCTACAAGGGTGTTAGTAAAGTCAGGTACTGATGTAGGTGAGGTGAAGAGGTCTGGGGTGCAGTCAGCATTCACATTCATCCCAAAGGTGTTCAATAGTGTTGAGGTCAGTGCACTATAGCAGTCGATCTATTCCACCCAGACTCATGGAAAGCATATCTTCATGGAGCTTGTTTTGTGCACAGGGTTATTTCATGCTGAAACAGTTTTTGGTCTCTTTGTTCAAGTGAAGGGAAAATTTCATTCTTCAGCATTAAAAGACACCTTATACAATCGTGAGAGTCCAGGTATTTGGGAAAGAACCAAATATGGCTTAAGTCTATTTAGTGTCAATTCATTCTGAAGAATTTTGTCATATTAAGTTACTTCTCTACCTACAATAAACATGTAAGTGCTATGAAAATAAAATAAACCACAGCAATCACTGCATGTTATTCTGCTCAAACCATAATTGCAATGTTTGATAAATGATGTAATAAATTACACAATGGTTTATTGCTTCAAAATAAATGTTCCGGAGCACACAAGAGACAAATTTCTTCCTGTCATTACTCATGTTATAACAATAAAAAATGTTCATTCCCTCACGAGCATTTTTTTTCATCCCGTTGTTTAAAAATGCACAGCTTGTCATTTTACTAAGAAACCAGAACGCACACACCCTATCTTCATGAAAACTTTCTTGATGAAGCATCCTGCAATCGGTTTCCTTGTTGGATCATAACCTTTCTATAGAAACAATAATGTTTTGGCAGTTAGGAACAAGTAAAGTACACCATTCCTGTACTTTATTAAAATTTAAATTCAATGCTGAAATACTAAACTTAATACTGAAATAATTTTTTAACATTTCTATTAGAGGTACAAAATTCTTGCTTTTAAATGCGATTTGTGTGTGAAAAATCATATTGATGTATGCACAGTCAATGTGAATAATGGATGCAGTTTAGTGCTTTTCTCCTGTACCTCAGACCTGTAAAAGAAGAAAGTTTTATAGTTACACACACAAACAGTGAGAGAACCCTTACCCCATATACACTTTCACCAGAACTTCAGGGTTCTTGCGTTCTCAACACAGCTTCTCATTTAACACTCTTCAATATTTTAACTTGGAGGGATGACATTTTCTAAAATGTAGTAGAGTAAAAGGTAACCCAGCCATTAGGGAGGCACAAGCCAGTGCACTCTTAGTGCCGGTCCCAAGCCCGAATAAATGGGGAGGGTTGCGTTAGGAAGGGCATCCAGCGTAAAAACATGTACCAAATCAAACATGCGGATCACGAATAAGAATTACATACCGGATCGGTCGAGGCCCGGGTTAACAACGACCGCCACAGGTATCGTTAGCCAACAGGGTATCGGTGGAAATTGGGCTACTATTGGCCTACGGAGAAGAAGGAGAGAAGGAAGACGTCTACAGAGACAGCAGGAAAAGGAGAAGTGTAGGAGAGTGGAGGTTCGGGTTGGTACTATGACTGATTAAGGGAGAGAGATAGCTGATATGATGAAGAAGAGAAAGGTAGATATGTTGTGTGTTCAGGAGACCAAGTGGAAACAGAGTAAGGCCAGGAACATGGGAGGTGGGTTTAAACTGTTCTATTAAGGTGTGGATGGAAAGAGAAATGGTGTAGGGGTGATTCTGAAGGAAGAGTACAGTAAGAGTGTAGTGGAGGTAAAGAGAGTTTCTTATAGAGTGATGAATGTGAAGCTGGAAGTTGAAGGGTTGATGATAAATGTCATCAGTGCCTATGCTCCACAAGTTGGCTGTGAGATGGAGGAGAAGGAAAATTTCTGTAGTGAATTAGATGAAGTGTTAGATGGTGTACCTAGGAAGGAACGATTGGTGATTGGGGCAGACTTTAATGGGCATGTAGGTGAAGGAAACAGAGGTGATGAGGAGGTGATGGGTAGGTATGGCTTTAAGGAGACGAATGTGGAGGGGCAGATGGTGGTAGATTTTGTTAAAAAGGATGGAAATGGCAGTGGTGAACACTTATTTTAAGAAGAAGGAGGATCATAGGGTGACGTATAAGAGTGGAGGAAGGTGCACACAGGTGGACTATGTTCTATGTAGGAGATGCAACCTGAAGGAGATTGGAGATTGTAAGGTGTTGGCGGGGGACAGTGTACCTAAACAGCTTCGGATGGTGGTCTGCAGGATGGTTTTGGAGGTGAAGAAGAAGAGGAGGAGAGTAAGGACTGAAAGAAGAATAAGATGGTGGAAACTGAAGGAGGAAGAGTGTAGTGTGAGGTTCAGGGAAGAGGTCAGACAGGGGCTCGGTGGTGGTGAAGAGGTGCTGGATGATTGGGCAACTACTGCAGGAGTGATGAGGGAGGCAGCTAGAAAGGTACTTGGTGTGACATCTGGAAATAGAAAGGAAGACAAAGAGACATGGTGGTGGAATGAGGAAGTGCAGGAGAGCATAAGGAGAAAGAGGTTGGCAAAACAAAATTGGGATCGACAGAGTGATGAGAAAAGTAGGCAGGAGTACAAGGTGATGCAGCAGCTGGTAAAGAGGGATGTGGCAAAAGCCAAGGAAAAGGCATATGGGGAGTTGTATATGAAGTTGGTCACTAAGAAAGGAGAAAAGGATTTATACCGATTGTCCAGGCAGATGGACCAAGCTGGGAAGGATGTTCTGCAAGTTAGAGCAATAAAGGATGGAGATGGAAATGTGTTGACTAGTGAGGAGAGTGTGTTGAGAAGATGGAGGGAGTATTTTGAGCAGCTGATGAATGAGGAAAATGAGAGAGTGAAGGTTGGATTGTGTAGAGATGGTGAAGCAGGAAGTGGATAGGATTAGTAAGGAGAAGGTGAGAGCAGCTATTAAGAGGATGAAGAGTGGAAAGTCGGCAGGACCAGATGGCATAGCGGTAGGAGCATGGAGATGTTTAGGAGAGATAACAGTGGAGTTTTTAACCAGATTGTTTAACAAGATTCTGAAAGGTAAGAGGATGCAGACCTGCAGTAACTACAGGGGAATTAAGTTGATCAGCCACACCATGAAGTTATGGGAAAGAGTAGTGGAAGCCAGGCTGAGAGAAGAGGTGACCATCTGTGAGCAACAGTATGGTTTTATGCCGAGGAAGAGCACCACAGACGCCTTATTTGCTTTGAGAATGTTGATAGAGAAGGTCAGAAGGAGTTGCATTGTGTATTTGTGGATTTAGAGAAAGCGTATGACAGAGTGGAGAGAGAGGAGTTGTGGTATTGTATGAGGAAGTCAGGTGTGTCAGAAAAGTATGTGAGGGTGGTGCAGGACATGTATGAGGACAGTGTGACAGTAGTGAAGTGTGCAGTAGGAATGACAGACTGGTTCAAGGTGGAGGTTGGACTGCATCAAGGATCGGCTCTGAGCCCTTTCCTGTTTGCAGTGGTGATGGACAGGTTGACGGACGAGGTCAGACAGGACTGTCTCCGTGGACTATGATGTTTGTGGATGATATTGTGATTCGTGGGGAGAGTAGGGAGCAGGTTGAGAAGAGCCTGGAGAGGTGGAGGTACACGCTGGAGAGAAGGAAAATGAAAGTCTGTAGGAGTAAGACAGAGTACATGTATGTGATTGAGACGGAGGGCAGTTGAGTTGTGCGGTTGCAGGGAGAAGAGGTGGAGAAGGTGGGGGAGGTTCAGGTACCTGGGGTCAACAGTGCAGAGTAATAGAGAGTGTGTTAGAGAATTGAAGAAAAGAGAGCAGGCAGGATGGAGTGGGTGGAGAGGAGTGGCAGGAGTGATTTGTGATAGAAGAGTATCTGCAAGAATGAAAGGGAAGGTTTATAGGACTGTGGTGAGACCTGCGATGTTGTATGGTTTAGAGACAGTGGCATTGAGTAAAAGACAGGAGGCGGAGCTGGAGGTAGCAGAGCTGAAGATGTTGAGGTTTTCGTTGGGAGTGACGAGGATGGACAGGATTAGAAATGAGTTTATTAGAGGGACAGCGCATGTAGGACCTTTTGGAGACAAGGTGAGGGAGGCGAGATTGAGATGGTTTGGACATGTGCAGAGGAGGGACATGGGTTATATCGGTAGAAGAACACTGAGGATGGAGCCACCAGGAAGGAGGAAGAGGAAGGCCAAGGAGGAGGTTCATGGATGTGGTGAAGGAAGAAATGCAGGTAGATGGTGTGACAAAGGCAGATGTAGAGGACAGGGGGTTGTGGAGACGGATGATCCGCTGTGGCACACTAATGGGAGAAGCCGAAAGAAGAAGAAGTAGTAGTAGAGTAAAAGGTAACATATTACACTTTATCAGTGGTCAACCAAGTACACAAACCATTTATTTAAGTTAATGTAGAGATACAGTAGGTAAAACATTACTCCATTTAATATTAAAGTGCAAAAGATTTTGCCTTCAAATGTACTAAAGTATCCAAAGTACCATGATTTATTGTGGCTATAATGTTCCTAGTATTATTTTTGTCACAAGGCCCTTGCATAATCAACTCATTTTATATGAAAAGACTCTAATGTTACTCTTAGCACACCAGTCTATTAATAGAATGATATTAATTAATCAAACATTGATTTATTAATGAATTATCATGAGCCCAAAACCTTCTTTTCAAGCCACCAAGTGCAAATCAAAACAAGTTCAATACAGAGCACATGCTCTACTCTGATTGGTGGCTTGTTGTGTGCTTGACCAGACAAGTTTTTATCCTCATAAATAAAAAGGAACGACTAATTTCGCAAAATGTAGTTGAGTAAAAATTTAAATATTTTGCTTTGTATTGTAGTGAAGGTAAAGTAAATGAAAATACTTCAGTAAAGTAGAGAACATCTTCATTTATTCTTTTTTTTTTTTTTTTCATTTTCAAAATAAATTAAAACAGATGGACACGCCTTAGGCTCATAGTTCAGTCCAAAACAAAGCAACAACTTTCAGTGAAAGTAAAATATCTGGCATCTCCAAAAACATTTGATTTCAGGAACTGAGGACGTGACAGATCTCTTTTGACTCTGGGTTTTACAGTACCACATTTTAGGCCAGTTTCAGCTGCAGGCTAAGCCTAGTCCTAGTCTGAGACCAACCATTTTCAATAGTGTGTAACATCCAAGAACATAATTTAATTTACACTAAGCTCATGCTGCATCCAGGAAACGTAGCACTTCAAGTTTAATAAAATAGAATAAAAAAAAAAATAAATCAAAATAAAAAAATCAAACTTCAGTTCAACCAGAATTCTTAGCAAATTCAGTTATCATTACTCTGCTTGTTGAGTTGCAAAGATAAAAAAATAGAAACCATATTTCTCTGAGTTGGACATGAACAACAGCAACAAAAAAAAAAAAAAATGATAATAACAGCACCTCATTACACCTCATATCAGCAGTTGTTTTCTCTCCTGAACAATTTGATAAGAAAGTAAAATAAAAAAAAAAAAAAAATTGATCATTTGTTAATAAAGAGGGGAAAAAAAAAATCATGATTTCCCATTATTTCCTAAAAAAAATTTATTAATATATTCTACTTACTGTAACCATGTGTGTGTGATTTGTGTGCATTGTTTTGTGACTGTCTAAACCTTTGCACAGCAGTAAAAGACACAAACCAACAACTTCAACAAATCACACAGGCAGAAACAAAACAAAAACATCCCTCAGAGAAGGAAGTTAAGGGTCGATGAAGGACACTGCGATGTAGCGCGTGCCTTTGGTGGTTGGAAGTCCTTCATGAAGATGCGTTAGTCTGCCTGGGTGCATGAAACTCCAGCCTTTTCTTGGAGACTCTATTGAGCAGTTATACCTGTGAAACCTGCAGCCTCCACCCTAAAAAAAATTCATCATCGATCATTATTAGGATTCACATAAAATATAGCATTGATACGGAGTGAGCAGGACGGATAATAACACGCAACATAGCAGCAGACAAAAATAAAAGTAAATCTTCATACATTCAATCACATGTTTATGCATTTTTAATTCCACTGGAACACTAATGACCTCTTCTGAATGACTAGTGATAAGAAAACGCTCCATTTCGCTCGATAATGTTATTATTGCACCTACAGTAATTGTCCCAAATGGGAACAAAAAAAGGTGCCAAGAGAGGCCCATTGGGACAGGTATCACGCTGCCCCATGCTCGGGGAGAAGCCGTTAAAAGAGAATTGTTAGTAATAGAGTTGCCAGGGTTATGTGTTTTGGTTTTTTTTTATGCCAAATTGTACAAAAAACTTCTGCAGCCACACAATACAGATTATTCCAACAAATAAACAAATAATACATTATGCAAACAAAAGCAAACAGTAAATGCAGGCAGTGTCTCCATTATGTACAGAAAAATGACTAGTGGAAACTATTCTGCAGCGATTGAGAAGGGAACAGGAAGTAACATATAAAGTTTGTAAAATCAGAAATGTGGGTGCACCATAGTGAATTTATTTCCCCATGCTAAAAAAGTTGAAAAAAGACAAGTTTGTCTCCTCTTTTTCAATGTTTAAGAGTGATAAAATCTTGATGAATGATGGTACACAGCAAAATCTCCAGATTTTAATAAACACCCCGAAATGTTTATATAGAGTCTAGTTATACACAATTGGGTTTTAAATAAACACCTGGAGGATTAAAACAATATTTTAAAGCATTTATTTGTGTCCATTTAACACTATGAGTATGTGTGTGTGTATATATATATATATATATATATATATATATATATATATATATATATATATATATATATATAATGTCCAATTAGCAACTCCTTAATCCAAATGGCTATAAATTAACACATGTAGTGCTGAATTAATATTATGCAGTGCTTATGGATATCCCATTGGACACAAAAGCTCAGAATATATGCATAGAGTATAAACACTCTATGCTGAAATGTATATGTTTTTATTTACACACAAACAAACTCAAAGCATTAAATTAACACACAGAGAGTCGCCACCGGCTCGCTCATCAGGGACAAACTTACTTATAAAGAACATATTCACTTTTAATCACCACATTATCTGCGTAAAGCTGCTTTGAAACAATGTTCATTGTTAAAAGCGCTATACAAATAAAAATGAATTGAATTGATTTAACACTAGGGATTTCACTGTGTATGTTTAAAATCTCTCCTAACAAGCTGTTAGGACTGGATGAATGTACAGTATGTTGTTGACTCTCTAATGTCTATGGCCAATTATTCATTCCAGTACTGACTAGAAAGTAGCCTATTGCATTAGCTAATTGTGAATGGGGAGGTGGTAGGTTAGTGGTTAAGGCATGGAAGGCATGAGTAAGACCCTGAACCCCATGTCTAAGATAAAAGTAATTCGCTCTGGATAAGGGCATCTGCCAAATATCATAAATGGAAATGTAAGTTTATGTCCACACGTTTAAATGAATATGTTTTTGTGTAAAAGCACTTATTTCTCTTTCCATTTTGGTCTTCTGTCCTCAATGAGACGGCATTTTTAGTCAATGAAAATGTCGCTTTTTGAAAACGCTCTCCAAAGTGAATAATTTTGAATTACGAAGGCTTTTAAAAACAATGACGCATTTTTTTAGTCATGTGACCGTGGCGTTCCTTGACGTTGCTGCGAAGCTCCAAATAGTAAATAGTAATTACGTGAATAAACGGCAGGTGGAAATGACGGCGTACATTTTGCTCGTGCGTAGTCATAGACATAAGCGTTTTCAGATGTTTCCGTGTGGATGAGCAACTTTTGGGAAACAATTGAAAATGATAGTGTGGACGCAAACTGTTTAGCCGAAAATGGCATTTTAAAATTTATACGGATTAGAGCAGACACAACCTAAATGTCTCTGAGGTAAAATCGGCCAGCATGTACAGACTTTTGTACCTAGGATATTCATTAGTGTAGTCAATCTGCCTGCTGCGTACATTGTGGAAGAAGGAAAGAAACCCAAAAAAGTCTGTTAAATGTAAAAAAAAAGATAATAATAAAAGCACCTCGAAATCTAAGCCTTTATGGTTGAGCGCGATGTTGATGGTAAAGGTGGATGAGTCATGGTGAGGCCTCAGATAGGCCTGTCTGCCGGGAGTGTATTTCACCACAAAGTTCATAAGAGCATAGCCCTGCATAAGAAACAAAACAGGCACTAGTTTAAAGGAAAGCATTTCATTTAACATCTTGTCAAGTCAAAACACACATTCCACAAAAAAAAAAAAAAAAAAAAAAAAAACAGCTTCTCATCCAAACACCAAGAAAGAATGAGCTCCTTTGTTTGCCCTCTTTTTTATTCAACGTAGTCCACATTCCTCAAGACAAACTGAGCAGAGAGCTCGAAAGGCAAATGGACAGACTGCAGAGGCGGCAGGTTAGGACGGCAAAATTGCATTTTTTTAACCTGTCTCAGGGGCACAAACATGATTTCTGTCAACATCTAACAGTATAGAATGACTCAAACAGTGCACAGTGCAACACATGCGTCATCACCTTGGTGTAATATCCATTGAAGACCTTAAGCGTGACAGGCGAGATAAACTCCCGGATAAAGTGTAGCCACTCCTTTTCGTAACCGATCTGTGTCATGTGGATGTCATCAGTAGGTACGCTTTCATATCCTCCGGAAATGCGCTTGTCCTGTTGAATAATTCAATTCAATTCAATTTAATTCAATTAATTATCAATGCTGTTTTTGATGGACATTGTCACAAAGCAGCTTTACAAAAATAAATTGACTGAGAATATAATTTTTTTAATTCACAAATGTAGCCCTATAGATTTATCCTCAATGAGCAAGCCAGATGTGAATATTTATTGAGGGAAAACTCCCTGAGTTCATGAGTAGGAAACCTTCAGAGGAACCAGAATCAAAAGGGAACCCATCTTTATTTGACAGACATTGTGATATTTATTCATTATAGTTTTATCATTGTTAAAGATAACATCCGTTCACTGATGGAGACTTGAGTGCAAAACTCTGTGTTATAATTATAGCCAATGTAGCAGAACTGTTTGTATTAATTGCAGTCCAAAGTCATTGGTATTTCCCATAGTAAACTACAACAATGGCTATTCATAAAAATTGGACTGGGCTTAATGTTCTTTTGCAAGAAATGTACTGGTCATCAGTTACGTTAAAATCCATATACAGTACATTATGGTGTAGCGTCTGGCACAGATCATTTAGAATTCATGTCCCAGGTATTCCTTTTAACCTATGACATCTTCACCTCAATCAAAAGTCGAAACTTTTATTGGGGGTGATATACCCGTAAAGTGTCATACTCCCCCTTCCAAAGACACAAAACAAAAACCAGGCCCTGAACTCTTGGTGAGTTCACAAAGACCCTCTAATCCTAAAACACACATCCACGCAAAACTGGCTCCAGAAGGTCTGGATTCTAATCACAAGACGAGATAACCCCATGCGTTTCTCTGTTTGACCGCATAGAGACCTCGACCATAAACCCCCCCCACATACACATGCACACACACACACTGATACAATAAAGCATTCCTTTTCCAGTTAATCAAATGAATAAGATGCTCCACATCCCACGACATTAACCTATACTTGTATGTATCTCCTTTATTGTTTATAGTTGTACGCTAAAGATCCTATTAATGTAACTCTATTAATGTGTCTCTTCTATTAATGCTTAATTGACTTAAAATTATCTGTTCTTTACTTTCCTGACAAGGGTGCATTTCATTTAATCAGAATACGACATTGTACTAACATCCGTTATACGTTAAGTACTGGTCCCAGCACGTTAATGTATACCTGTTCTAATGCTGTATGTCCTTTTAAGGCCTGATGTCAGAATTTATACAAAACTATCTGCTATTCACTTTCCTAATGAAAGTGCATTCTGTTTTGTGTTTTCATTTCTTTTTTCATTAGAACATAATGTCGTAGTAACATTAGTTACACGTTGACTACTGATCTATGTATGTAATGTACCACTGCCGTTATGCCGTCAATCCTCTCGTGTTTAGTATCCAAATGACCACAAAATTATCTGTAACTTACTTTTCAAACAATGGTACATTTTATTGGATCACGAAAGTCACCATACCGTCTTAATACACTTCAGATAAAACTTTAAAGTTCTATAGTCCAAACCATGCCCACAAACACATGAAACAAAGGGGAGTTTTTCCCTCCAAAATCTCAACCCTTAGTATTGGCCGTTCCCCCAAAGATGGGTGGAGTTCGAGACCTTTAAAATGTCACAAACACCACCAATCGTTGGTCAGACGTACGAAACAGCTTGGAAACGACTCCCTCTTTCTTCAAGATCTTCCGGCAAGCTTCACTTCCAAGAACAACCACTGCTCTGATCTTCAGGAGAACCTGGAAGAACATCTGACCCCACCCTAACTGGATCTTCAAAGATTTCCTTTTCGCATCCGGACTCTTGTGCAACAAGCCAATGCAAGTAACCGTCTCCTTCACCAACGAATTTAGATGCGTAGTTTAAGTCTTAGTGAATCTTAAGGTGAATTTAAATTCCTGTGACGATTTCCCAGTTAGGGTGTGCTTAATTTTGAAGCTTAAGAATTTCCATTCCTCCTCTTTCCACTCTCTCTTTCTTCTTTTTCCTTTCTCTTCCTCCTTTCCTAGTTTTAACCTTTGTTTATTGTATTTTTGTTTTCTTTATTCCTTTGTTTGTTCGTGTAGCTAGTTCTATGTGTGTTTGTATCATTTATTAAACGCCATATTTTTCACAAGTAATTGTCTCTGAGTACGTTCGCAAATGCAAAGTTCCTGCTACATCCGGTCTGAACTACATGCTCTTTTAATTTAATTTACGGTATAAAGTAAAAGGGGGTTACGTCTTTCTTGGCCAGGGAGATACCTCTTTTATAGAATTAATATAAAATTATACTGTCTGTTTGGCAGACGAACAGACAAATAAGTGTAATGTTAATTCCATTACCGTCAATTCAACTTAACTTAAATATTTATAATTACTATAAATATTTACCTTTCTTTGCGAGCTAAATTCGCTACATGGTTATATTAAGAAAAACACTTTATACCACAGAACTGAAACATATGCCTAATTCTCAGCATGCCAGCACATATAAATACGCGCTATATATTGTGAATTCAGGATGCTGTTTACTGAGTAATTATTTGTTTGTTTGTTATCTCGGTGCCAGACAGGAATTTTTCACTTCATACTAACAAAAATTTTCCTTTTTTGTATTATTATCTTTATTCTCTCCTATTTTTCCCTTTATTTCATGAGTTACTATTCTGCAAAAAGATGAAATAAAAGAGAATGTAAACCAGAAAAAAAAGAAAGAACAAACCTTTTAATAACAGAATTTACTGTTCGAATAACCTCCACTGTTGTTAGTAAAGTCAGGTCCTGATATACGGTAAAGAGGCCTGGGATGCAGTCAGCATTCACATTCGTCGGGAAAAGTTTGGTGTCCCTATTCTTTTGTCCATATTGCACATAGCACTAAATAATACGTTCCAATTTAAATGACTAAATAATGTGTTAGTTTAAGTACCATATACTATTTGTTGTATGTTAGTTGTTTTTGCTGCTAAATGAAAATGTAGTTGTTTGTGAATCGACAAAATGTCTTGTGTTGATGTAATTCAGACAAAGCACTCAACCGAATCTTAGTATCAGGGTCTGACCCCATCTAGAGCTGTACCAGCGCCATTTGGATTCCACTTTATGTGGAGTTTGGACCTCTTTGGATGTTTAAAGGCTCTGGCATGGAGAAGTTGGTGTTGGATCTATGATGATCTTAAATTCAGCTATTTTATGAGTTGCTCAGTATCAGTCATAATCCCACATTCCGGTGCTCATGGTAGTTCTCACTTTTGAGTCTGGTTCCTCTCAAGGTTTCTTCCTCATACATTCATATAATGTCTAATAGAGTTTTCCCTTGCCGCAGTCACCCCACGATTGCTCATTGGGGATAAATACACATCATTTAATTTTAAGTTCTGTAAAGCTGCTTTTCAGACGATGTCTTTGGTGAAAAGTGCTATAGAAATAAACTTTTTTTTCCATTTCCATTAAGAACATTCCTGGACAATTTTAGACAATAGTGTAAAGAAAGGCATCACCTGGCAATGCATTCAAGATCCTGTTACTCAATCTTTAGGCATCAGTGTTGTATTAAAATTTCCTGTGCATGTGTATAAATTCATTCCTGACAGCCATCTAACAAGACTACATTGAAATTACCAAGAATTAATGATCTATAAACAGAGTGTATGACTGACCTCGTGTTTTCCACCAGACCATGTGCCAAAGTTCTCCATCTCTTTTACCATCTCATCACAGGCTTGTTCAGAGAGCACAGGAAACCAGAACACATCTGGACATGGCTACACACACAGACAAACAGCCATGCATAAACATTACACACAGATACATACTGAGACTTGACACAAGTCCATTTTGCAATTCAAAAAAAGTTACATTTTAGTCATGCCTTTACCTGTTCCAGACGGTTCTCTGTGAAGATCTGGGAGTAGTTAGGATGGATATACTTCTCCCTCCAGTCCTAAAAGAGAAAGAATGGATTAGTCCTGTATGTTTAATCAAATGACCCTTAAAGAAGTGCATGGTACAGCCATCAGGGTGACTAAACACCCAGGATAACAATCACAAGATCTCCGGGTGTGCCTATTTTATTCAAAAACGATCAGTGCCCCATCTCAAGCACATTAAAGCACATTCCCAGCCAATGAAGCACAGCAATGTGAGTTTTAACTAAGGTTTATCTTCCTGTCAGCTTTCCATATAAACAGCTCAGGAAGAGATGGGACATCTGGACACTCACCATAGGGTTCTCAAAGATTTGCCATAAATCATTGTTCAAGTGGGACGTGTTGTAGTTGGCCGTGGATAATAGCCTTCCGAACTCATGGCGGTTTGTAATGTACATGAAAACTCCCTGGAGAATACAAATATGTTGTGTTACATTTCAGTTAAACAAATGATGAAAAATAAGAACAAAAAGAATAAAAAAAAACAGTATTGATGGACTCAAGGTTCAATAAAGACTAAATTATGAATCTCTCTCAAATTGTATGTGTGGTTTTTTATGGTAGAAGGGAGCAGAAAGGTGGGAAGGAAAAATTATAAGAAGGGAACTCAATAGCAATAGTAATTCCTTTTCATTATGGATGCTTTCACATTAGTCAATTTTAAACCCTGATGCGTCACAATAGTGAGGGTCCTGAGGTAGGTAGGATCCTCCTAAATCACACTCAAGAACACAGGAAAAAAAAAAGGGTTTGTAAAAACAAAGCAAAGGGGACTCGATCTTCTCCCAATTAAACATAAGTACTGTACAATGAGAAAATAAGTGAACTCTGAATCAATCAAACTTTGTATCAAAAACGTGCATCAAGCCAAACTGACTTGCAAGACTCTTTTTTTTATGGTCTTCCCTGTAAACTCTCACACAGTTGGTGCAGAACTCAGCTGCATGAATAATCACTAGTGCGCCTACGGTGGATCACATATCTTCTGTTCTTCAACAGCTGCACTGGCATCCTGTTAAGCAGCGCACTGAATTGAAAAATTATGCTTTTTGTTTATAAGCCAGTACATAATCCTTTTCTTTTATCTATTTGACCTAAGTCGTATGCATTTGGATCGTGAGCTTTTAGCTGCACTGCTCATTTTTTGTGAAATCTACTTCCTCATTGTAATCATCATCCTCACCCCTCTACTTCCTTATACTGTATATACACACACACCGATCAGGCATAACATTATGGCCACATGCCTAACTACAGGAGCTCGTCTGTTGGATCGTACCACACGGACCAGCCTTCGCTCCCCACGTGCAATAATGTGCCTTGGCCACCCACGACCCCTTTGCCGGTTCACCACTGTTCCTTTCTTGGACCATTTTTGATAGATACTGATCACTGCAGACCAGGAACATCACACAACAGCTGCAGTCGACTACCGCCACAATTTGGCCCTTGTCAAACTCACTCAAATCCTTCCACCTTGCCCATTTTTCCTGCTTCTTACACGTCAACTTTGAGGACAAAATGTTCACTTGCTGCCTAATATATCCCAATCACTAACAGGTACCATCTAATTTAATCTAACCTAATCTAATGATATTTACAATCTCGACCTTAAAATCTCTATAAAAAAAAGCATCTTTTTAGGCAGTGATACTGTGAATGTACTTCTTATTGGTTGTATAGTGTTTTCATTTGTAAATGTAAAATAGTTGTTGATTGTGTTTTAACTCTAAGGCAAAAGTGTCGTGTAAGGTGCCTATTAAACATTGTGAGGCATCTCTGTGTTTTTGGGTTATTTTTATATGCACTTGTCAAAAAAATTGTTCATGCAGTGAACCAGTGAATGCGAGTTTTACTCACTGTTTTATCCTTTCGCAACCCTTAGTCAGTTTTTTAAATCATATGAATTGTTAAGTAACAAATCAAACCAGAAAGCAAACAGCCCAAAAGAATCACCTCAAAGATCCAAATTCTGCAAATGGACTAATAGATATGAAAGCATCATAATAAGAAGGAGATTAGGGGATCTTACACTCAGGGATGTAAGTCTCCATGACACTCTCAGTCTACGCTTCACCTGCTCCATAAAAATAATGAGTCATTTAACTAAAGTAAAGCCATTACTAGCATCGAATAAGTGTTTGAGCAGGTGTCAGTGCCTAGTCTGAGATCAACGTCAAGGAGTTGGTTTTCTTGAAGTTATAAGCTCTGTTATTGGGGGGGTGGGGGGTCTATAGGATTTAGAGTGGGGGAGGGTGGAGGTTTAAAGAATAAATAAAACCAGTTTCTGCAGGGAATTCCTTGAGGCAGGTAACAATTCCTGCATCCTGATCTTTACTCTTCTTATGCTAAAGATGCAGAGCATTAGAAAGTACTAGTTTAGTACTTGAGATATACAAAGACTAAAACCCAGGTGGTTTTGCTTAATGCTGTTAAAAAAAAAAAAAAGAACAACAGATGTAATGTATCGTCTTTTGGCCAGCAGTAGCAGCATCATTTTCACAAAGGATTTGACATTGTCTGTTCAAACTGCTTTCCAAATTAGATCAGTGTTTAGTGATGCGGTTGGTCTGACTGCAAGGTTTCAACTACTTGGACATACAGTATAATCTACTTCAACGTACTAACAGCTAATGTTATGTAATACAGTCTAACGCTATTCAATTGGAGATCAGAAAATAGTTTTTAAAGCATTTTTCTGCACATACAAGTTCATATCTAGTTTATATCTAATGTATTTCACAGATGAAGTGTTGATGTTCAGATTGCACCACACATGTAAGTCATTTAAATATGTAATGTGGTTTGGGAAAACCCATCAGAAGGCGCTTACAGGCGAATACACTCTTTCTTGCTAAATGGTTTCACTATAAAAAAAAATAATGTATCCTCTCGATTCAGTGTTAATGTGATGCATTTGTTCCTAGAAAAATAAAGAACATGTTGGTGTTGATGTAGATATAATGCAGAATAATCAAAAAGTATAATAAAACCTTTGGGGATCTGAGCATATGGAATGATTCCGGAGAAGGAGAGTCTTTTTCTCTGTGTATTGTCTAGAACGAAGGGAAAAGCACCATGTCAAACCTGTAACGTCCATTCTGAACATGAATTACACAAAAAGCACATGATGATGGAGACGTCACAGACTCGAGCAACCTTTCAGCAGAGACAAGGTTCCTGCACATGGTAAAGCCACACTGCCTGTTTCTCTCTCACATGCTGTGAGGATTCAAATCAAAACTTCACCCTCTGCCAAGCTGAGAGTGATGGACTTCATTGTCATGCGGATTGGAAAAGATTGGAGAAAATCAGTTCTGGAGGATCACAAGTTTTCTTCTGTTCTAGCTACTAACAAACATCAATCAACTATATTCCTTTTATTGGTAGTCCTTCATTTCCTGAGGTAAATAGTTCTACTAGATTCTGGTTTACTTTGTGACTGTTATTTACATTTACAGCATTTGGCAGATGCCCTTATCCAGAGCAACTTACAACTGAGCAGTGGAGGGTTTAGGACCTTCCTCAAGGGCCCAGCAGTGGCAGCATGGTGGTGGTGGGATTTGAACCTGTGACCTTTCGATTCAAAGTCAAATGCTTTAACCATTGAGCGCCAACATTATTTGAGGGTGCTCTGACGGTTCTCTGAAAAGGACAACTCAAAGTGCTAAGCTTAATCTGATACCATTAAACATCCAAAAAAAAAAAACCTCCAATGAATTACTTGTTCTTGGGAGCTTATGTGGATGATTACAATGAGTTCTAGCTGGAACTTTTTTGGATGATAAAACTTTCTACATTTATGATATACTTAAAATCTTTTAAGGATTCCCTGCAATATTCCTCTAGGTAGAAGATGAAATATTTTTGTGTAAAATACAGAAGGAAATGGTAGCTCAGTGTTTAAGATGCTAGACTTCTGTTTGTAAAATCGGAAGTTCTAATCCCAGCACCATCACGCTTCCACTTCTTGAGCAACACCCTCAACCAAAAACTTAAAATGCTTCTACCTGGAACCATTTTAATGGAGAAATCCTTTGTGATACAGATTTACTTACAATCTGCAGAGACAAATAGAAATTTTTCTTTTCTAAGAGGGATTTATATGTTGGTGATTAATTGTATTTTATGTATTTTCTATTAAAAACATGGGTCCTTAGGACCATAGGACCATGGGAGCTTTTAAATGTTTAGAACCTTGGGAGTTTATCTGGCATTCTTTGTATTGTTTCCAATAGGAGTTTTACTTGAAGCCTTGTCTAAACTTGACTCTTTGGGGTATAAGACATACTGTAGTAAGCCCTCTGCAAAAAAAAAAAAAAAAAAAAAAAAGATATAAAAACTATTTAAAAAAATAGAGAAATTGTTTTTATGGATTGCATTTTTTAAGATTATCTACCATGAAATCGTTCAGAACTGGAAGTGTTAATGGGTTAATATATCAGTTGGGGAGAAGCAAAGAGGACTAAGAATGGCAGCTGGACATTCCCATTCTCTAAGCTTACAGTGAAAGCATGGAGAAAGGGAGGATGGTGGGGAAACAAACAGAAAGGACCGGACGTTCAATGGACCACAGAAGGTAACAAACACACAAAGGCCATGCCTTGGACACAAACAGCACAACGATACACTCAGCTCACTTTCCAATTGTGTCTTTGCCACAGAACTGCAGCAGATGTTTGAAGGCATTAAATCAAGAAACATTACATTTGTAAACTGTTTGATTGGCGCACGCTTATTTATCAAGCTACATATAAACACATCTATTCATAAATATTCATGAGTTTGTGTTGAAGAGTTACTGCTATATTTTTAGGTATCATATATCAAGTAGCAATTATTTATTTACCTAATTTCCATGCACCTTTAATAGAAATTTCATATTAATGCCATGAAGAAAGTGGTAGAAATAACAAATCTATAAATCATAAATCAGGCTAGGCATTCAAATGAGACAATAGACACACAGGGTGCCATTACTTTGTATCAGACGTGCTGCATAGGCAAAGCAGCATTGAATTGAGCGTTATAGCATTACAGTTTTGTTGTCGTTTCAATGTTTTCTGTAGTCATTAAATGTTTAAAAAAAAAAAAAGCCCAGACATGGAGATTTCATGTGTGTGCTTCAACATTTACACATAAGTCCGAAAAAGTCAGTTAACTTTTGCTAATTTGTAACTTTTCAACACAAATTTTAATAAATAAAATTGATAAATGAGGCCCATTTACAACAAGAAGACTTACAGCCTCTAAAATCATATAGATGTCTTTTAAAATCTGGAAATATACTAATCCAAGTGAATTTTTCATACTAAGTCAGAATATTGTTTACGAAAGAAGAAAGTGTAAGTCTAATCTTTGCAGTTCAAGCGCCTGCGTGGTCGTTCTCACCAACTCCCTGGCGTTTCTACACAAAGCCATGTCCGGATCGAGCTTCTCCAGGACGAAAATGTTCCTCTCCTTCAGCTCATTCCTTAAAGCTTCGCCTTTGATGAGGTAAACATGGGCCATATACGGAATGTTCCACACGCCACTGTTTCGAAAGACAGACACGAAGATTTCAAAATCACTATACAGTAAATCACATTGTTTGATTGCAGACCGGCTTTTCATTTGAAAACTCCTCGACTTGTTATTTGTGTTCTGTGGACAGAAGCCATGGTTCTGTGTTCGTAGCAAGAACCAAAACATATGTTATCCATTTCAACCGTTTGGTCTGCGGCGAGATTGCATGACATAATCAACAATTATCGTCTTTTCCCAACCCGCTCGTGTAAAACTCTTTGCCTTAAGTAAAACTCTTTAAATCGCGTCTAGGAGGAAATATGTCACGGCTTGTGTATGTTCTAATCAGAGAACATTGGTGAGACAACTGTAATCTGGGATCAATTGGTTGATATGCTGTAGGTTCTGTTATGTCTTTCCAAGAATTCTCACTTACACTCGCCTCCCCTGCACGATTTCGATGTAGTCCTCAGAGCGGGCGTAATAGCCATCCAAGCTCAGAGCTCCCCAGAAGTTGGACCACAGCTTGCCGTGACGGGTAACAAGAGGGCCAATAATTTTTCTAAACGAAGAAAAAAAAGAGGTAGCAGTCAAAGGCCACGTCTTAGTCAGAATAAAAAGCATTGCCATTTAAACGAAAGGCTGATTTTAATCTGACATTAAAAACTCTTGAATATATGGAACTCGGCAAGGTGTGAATACGTATGTAGCACAGAGAAGTGTTTATTATAGCTAGCATGAGCTGCAAGGCTAGTCGACTATCACGGTTACCAATAAATAAAATAATATGGTGGATTAAATGTATATTGTTACTTTCACTGGGAGATGAATAAGAATTAAAAAGTGAGATTATAAGAGGGACTGTGCAGGTAGGACATTTTGAAGACAAGGTAAGATAAATCTTATTGAGTTGGTTTGGTCATGTGCAGATGAGGGACATGGGGTATATGAAGTGGTAAAAAAAAAAATGCTGATGATGGAGCCACCAGGCAGGAGGAAAAAAAGACTAAGGTCAAGGAGGAGGTTTATGGATGTGGTGAGGGAAGATATGAAGGTGGTTGTTTTGAAAGAGGCAGATGTAGAAGACAGAGTAATATGAAAACGGGTTTTGTTGTGGCAACCCCTAACGGGAGGAAGAAGAAGGGAAAGACGAAGAAGAGGAAAAAGTGTATTTTTGCACAACAATTGCACATTGTGAACAATGTTTTCTCTTTATTTTCTCTTTTAATAGAGTTCTGATCAGAAGGTCATGAGTTCAAATGCCAGTACTGCCAAGATGACACTGCTGGGCCCTTAAGCAAGGCCCTTAACCATCAGCTGCTCAGTTATATGGATTAGATCAATGTATGTCACTCTGGATAAATTTGTCTGCCGAATATAATAAAAGGATTATTTTTTAATCCCGGCCAATCACAATTTTAATTTTGTTTACCGTTTAAATAAAAATGTTAAGTAAAAGTTCAATAAAATCCTTGCATTGTATACTTGCATACTGAGTTTTATATTTAACAGCACTATTCACACATTCAAAAAATTTGTTCAAAATCCCAGAACCAGCAGGCTGCCACTGTTGGGCACTTAAGCAAGGCCATTAACCCTTATATGTTCAGTTAAATAACTATAGTTCATATGCAACAGAATTCTAATTCTATATTCTGGATTATGAACAGCCTGGAAAAATGCTCTAGACACTGCTCTGACCATCGAATCCTCCAAAACCTGTAAGTTGGATTTTTTATTATATTTTATTAGTTTTTTATTCATTCAAATACAAGGCTAGTCATCTATTCTGTGTTATAAACATTAAGTATGTAACCTTTAATGATGTCAGCTTTTATACAATATTTGTTTTTTATTTTCTCATCCAGTGACCCAGGACTGAAGCATTTCATCTGCAGCAACAATGTGACACGTTCACGTGATGAATGTTGCTGTCGTGAGGAAAACCTGTAATTGGAGAAAATATACTAGGGCAAATTATAGTGTCTCTTGACAGATTTCAAGAGGAGACAAAAGCTTTCTAAAGTTGTCGTTTCCAAATTCGGCCCATCATTCAGAAGGAATTTCCCATCGCTTCTTGAAATATCTGAGTTTAGGTTTATTGTATGGAACAGCGCATAGACACTGCTAAATATTTACCTGTGGTCAGAAAGCTATCCTCAGGCCAATGGGTTTAGGAATATTTGCATTTGGTGTAATGTGAAATGACAAGTCCAGACCTCAGATGGTATATCCTTATACTGTTTCTAAAAATTTGGTGAGAAAACAGGGCGGGTGTACTTATTTTTTATTAAGCAAGAAAAGCCCGAACCATTCCTGTGGTTTCAGTAACTGGGTGAGGTAGGAGGAAGTAAAGCGGACCTTAGTAAATCATGGAGAATTACCTGTTTTGCTCCATGAGTAGCTTCAGGGTCTGCCGGTTTGTCAGAATGACATCGGTGTCGATGCTGAAATAGTAGTCACACTCCGGGTCTTTTCGACACAAATCCCTGCTCGAGAACACAAAAGTGCTCTTATTTATATTTTCCAATATCTGATTGTTTGCTTTTATTTATACAACTTCTGGGTCTTGATATTCTGTTATAAATCCAGCACACCTGCATGGCCAGGGGGTGTTGTACCATATGCAAAACTGTGTGAACACACACACCAAATAAAATGGGAAACATCCAGAAAGCAAAGATCTGAGTTGCTTCATGCTTACAAGGCTTCTACATGCCATATGGTATGAATGCAGAGGTGGGAAAATCATCAAAATGCAACTACACATCTAAATAAATACTCTCGTAAAAAAAAAAAAAAAAAAAAATGTTTACATTTTTCACTAAAGTCTACGAAAGTAAAAAAAAAGTATAATTGACTTTATCATTAATTAAGCTAAGGACAAGAAAGATTTAAGATCTAGATAATGACTACAAATTAGCACCTCTTTCACCAAAGACTCAAGTGCAGAAAGCATGAATCTGACTAGCATGCTAACAACTCATATGATGATATCCTTTGTATTTACCAAGACAACTTGTATTGTAACCTCTAATTATCCACATTGATATAGTTTGTAGCTATATAATTTCCAATTAAGACCAAATTCCTGATAACTATATACACAATAACTAATACTACAACCTAGCCTGATGCTAACGGTTAGTATCACCTAACAAACTACCTAGGTTAGTGAAACAGCTACAGTAGCTATTAACATGCAGCTAGTTTCTATCATCAGAGTTATTAGACTATTAGCCAAGCCTGACAGATTTGATCTACTGTATTTGCCAATTCATGGAGTATTCAGACCACTAGCTTTTTAGCTTTCTGCTTCATTCAGTCATCAGAGTTATTAGCTAAGATTAATAAAAAATTTTATGGTTAAAGCTCTGGGTTACTGATCGAAGGGTCAGGGATTTAACCCCAAGCTTGCCAGTCTTGGGTCCTTAAACAAGGCCCTTAACCCTCTGTGCTCCAGCCAGCACAATACAAACTTCTGTGATAAATAAAAAGTGTAAATAGGAGCGGGTCTTATTATTATGAGAAACGTAGTACAAATGCTTAAAAACAGACTTTTTAAGTACATAAAAAGTTAAAGTAAACCTGAATTATACTTTGTGTACATGGACAGGGTTTTGGCACACACACCTGGTACACCTTTGCGTTTCAGTAAATCGAATGTTGTGAGAGAAGGGATTTAGTTTGCTCTGGTGCTTGAGGAGAGTTTGCATGATTTCCTGATTTATTAGCTTTCTGATTGAACATATTTTTTTGCAATAAGAAAAAATATGTACAGCATATACAAAACGGCTTACATGCCCAGGTTCCTCGCTTCTCCTTGGGTCAAGATCTCTTCAGGTCCAACAACCTTAAAACTTCGGAAGACATTTTTGTTCTCCTCCCAGAAGGCCTGTAAGTGCTTCTCATGGTAAACCTCCTAGCAGGACAAAGAGAGCGGGAAAGAGGATGCTGTCAGCTGAATCATTAAAACCAAACTTAAATGCTTTCTTAGTTGAAATGCAGCATCAATCTTACACTGTTATGGAAGAAGACATCCAGTTTATCTTTGGGATAATCCAGTGTCAGGAGCCGCTGCAAGAACTCGGGAAGAAACGGGGTCGGCTGTTCGATAAACACTCCGATCCTTACTCTCGGATAATCCTGTTCAGGCACAAGAGTCTGAGTTTGGGATGTTTAGTGGCTGTTAACACATTCTCATTTTCATAACCTTCGTTAAAAACAGCACTGTTAAATCCTCAGTCACAAATGGTCAGAATGGTGCTGCTTTATCTTCTATAACAGGTTTAGACTGTATTAATCATCTCATCTTAATGTAATCATTTCTGTATTAACAAATGACACAGCACTGCACATGCTCTATGTAAATGTATGAACAAAAGAAAGGAGTCCAGAGTGTAAAAATCTGATCTAATGTTATAATTCACGGATTTCTACAATATGCACAATAAAATGGATTTTTTTTTTATATATCTTGTTAAAGTTCTGAAAGGGAAAACATAACAGTTGATGGCCATTTATAGCTGCTAGAATTTAGGCGATGTAACTATAAGCAGCTTAAATAAGTTTTGGGTATTTTTGTAGTTGAATTTATTGTAATTGTTTTTATAATTGTTGATATTGTTGAAATATTGGAATTTGGATCACAAGGTCACAAGTTCAAATCCCAGCCACACCAAGCTGCTACTCCTTGGCCCCTGAGCAAGGCCCTTCACCCCATATGTTATATAAATGAGATAAATGTAAGTCTCTCTGTATAAAGGTGTCTGCCAAATGCTGTAAATCTAAATGTAAATTATGTGGTATAAGAACAACATATGAAACAGATTTAGATGTGTTTTTTGTACGAGAGTATTGTGCTGCGTCCTTGCATTTCATTGTTGATTACTTCCCTCCATTTTTCTGTTGTTGATCATCATCATCATATCTTTACACTCAGATTATTGTTTTATTCTTATGTAGATCTTCTAAGGATTTGGAGAGTTTAACTTATTTCCAACACTATGGCGCACAAATATTTGTCACTTCTAATGTCTATTGTATTGGGGCTGAACCTACACTTAAGAGCAATAAGTAAATATCACAAATTAAACTGCCAGTGAATTGTAGTTAATAGATCAAGCAGGAGTCCAGTGAGATTTTGACATGGTTGATTTTAAACAGACTTTCCCATGACACTTATCTAAAGACAACTTGATTCAATCATTTCCCACTCGTCCAACCCCCTTGACCGTGGCATTCAGCCAGAATGAACTGTGCGATTAGCTTCCCCCGCATTCCTTAGATAGAGGGAGTGCGAGAATGGCCAGAAATCAAAGCAAACACTAACAAAGCAGAATGAGTTCACCAGTTCCACCATGAGGACCGAGGTCAAGATACAAGAAAGACTCACCCATATTTTTTAGCAAACATTTATAAAAAAAGAAAAAGTTTTAAATCTATGAAAACTGTAAACTTTCTGACTAAATGTCTCTAGCTCTAGAGACTGTCTTCAGTTCAATTGGGAGACAGCTAGAAAGGTACTTGGTGTAACTTCTGGAAATAGAAAAAGACAAAGAGATGTGGTGGTGGAATGAGGAAGTGCAGGGAAGCATAAGGAGAAAGATCCCAGAATTGGGATCATCAGAGAGATAAGAAAAGTAGGCAGGAGTACAAGGAGATGTAGCAGCAGGTAAAGAGGGATGTGGTGAAAGCCAAGGAAAAGTCATATGAGGAGCTGTATGAGAGGTTGGACAATAAGGAAGGAGAAAAGGATTTGTAGCGATTGGCCAGGCAGAGGGACCGAGCTGAGAAGGATGTGCTGCAAGTTAAAGCAATAAAGGATGGAGATGGAAATGTGTTGACTAGTGAGGAGAGTGTGTTGAGAAGATGGAGGAATTATTTTAAGCAGCTGATGAATAAGGAAAATGAGAGAGTAGAGGGCAGAGTAGTATGCAGACGTAGAATCTGCTGTGGTGACCCCTAATGGGAACAGTCAAAAGAAGAAGATACGTTTTAAATGTCATAAATTAGTCCCTATACATTTACCCCTAATGAGCAAGCCAAAGGTGATGGTGGTGAGGAATAAACTCCCTAAGACTATATGAGGAAAAAACCTTGATCAACAAAGAAACCTGGGAGTGAAGAACCCTACGATGGTGGTTAAGGCAAGGACTTTGGAAGTTCTTCAGTTCAAATTCAAACCACACCAAGCTGCCACTCCTGGTCCCCTTGAGCATGGCCCTTAACCTCACAGCTGCTCAGTTGTATGAATGAAAGGATCCAGACTCAAAAGGGAAACCATACTCATCTGGTTGACACCAAATATATATTCATGATACTTTTATCATTTTTGAGGTTATCAACTGTTCACTGATGGACACGTGTGCAAAACTGTATATATAACTTATAATCCTAAACCGTTGTAGTAAAACCATTTGCAGTGATTGCAGCCTTAACCCATTTTCACGGTTTCTAAGTGTCTATAATCCACAAGTGCACCGCTGAAAAAAGACAAATGACCTGTCCCCAGCTTTAAAGAATCACCACTGATCCAACTTTGATTGACATAAAGACACACAGCCTCTAAATGCGACATCGTTTGATTTATCTTAAGTGTTCTCCCTTATGCGATCTTAGGGAGTTTTACCTTGCCACAGTCAACACTGGCTCACTCATTAAGGACTTACAATTACAAGGAACAAACTTATACATATTTTGAATTGCTTTATCTCTGTCAAGCTGCTTTGAGACAATGTCCATTGTTAAAAGCGCTCTACAATTAATTGAATTGAACGTCATAATATAGACCAGGATTTTAAACCTTTGTTGTGTTTTCCCCGCATGTTTTAGTCGGAATTAGCAAATTAAAAATGCTTGCGTCTGCACGAGAAATTGACTCTGCACTTGATTTGTGTGGGAAAAGTTCATAAACATTTGCACAAAGTCAAGTGGGCTTATTCTTCGGAAAAACAGACACCAGAAGGTTTTCACAGGAATTACTCCCTGAAAGTGATTTAAGATGAATGTCTATGTGGGAAGACTGGGTGGAAATGACGTCATTATTGCACATAGTCACGTACCACGTTGAAAGATCAGCTGCTGTACTCTTTGTATTCATTTCAACTTGTTACGTGGTCAGTGTAGCGTAAAAGATTGAGAATATTGGTTCTGTCATATGGAAAAATACAAACAAAATAAAATTCAACCCAAAGTGGTTTGAATTTGATGGATTTGATTGCAAAGATTATTTGAAAATCTCTGGTTCAAATAAGTTTAACTGTGCTGCTTTACTTCACTTTCCAGTCAGTGTGCCATATGGCAGTAATTATGCCATGTTGAGCAACTCGGTTAAGGAAGGAAAAAAGAAGACAGACACCAAGCAACAGACAGCTGGCCTTACGATAAACCTGAACTGCTCAATTTAAAACTACCAGCCTTGGCTGAACCCTGTTGAGCAAATTTTCAGACCAACCACTAAATCTTGCCCTATGCAGAAAGCTCAATGTTTAGGCCACTAAAAAGCGACATAGTGCTTGGTGACACCCGTTTAAGTAAACCCTCTGCAAAAACCAGAAAGCCATTTCTTGTACCACAGAAACACAGAGCTTCCTGTTCCTAGACTCAATTCTCCAGACACTGTTGTTGTAGCTGGATGTGATGACAGTTCTGGTAAATCTCAACAACATTCCACGTTCCACATACTCCTAATGAAATGTACACAATCCCATGGATAAATATACAGCAAATCCATTCTTATATTGCAAATGATGAGGCAGTTTTTAAGGAAATCAGATATTTTGGTTCACTTACTTTCAGTTGGGACAAGTCTAACATGTCTTGGTCACAGATGGTGCAGCCTCGCTCATAGGTCCAGGCATTTGGCACATAATTAGTCAAGTAATTCAAATAAATCTGAGAAAAAAAAAATTAAGAATTAAATTGGGAATAGTTTTAGCTTAGTAAAACATGACTCAAGTCAATTATGGAAACAGTATCCTTGGAAAAGACAGATTTTTCAGTTTCTTTTACTAGGTTTTTACACTGAAAATATAGTAAGCAAAGCAAAGCAAAGAGCAAAGAATGTATTTATAGAAATAACTAATAATAAGCATACAGGAACAACTAAGAACTAGCATAAACTTTGCTACACTAAAGGTAACTCAAGCACATTTTTTTCACATCCGGAAATTTCTAGAAACCTTTATTTCCTCAAAGAGTTTACATTATATAGTCAAAAGCTTGCGAACACCTGACCATAAGATTCGCACATGCTTTTTAAACATCTATTCCACATTTAGTCCCCATTTGCTGTTATAATGACCCCCATTTGCTGTTATAATGACTCTTCTAGGAAGATGTTCCACTAGGTTTTGGAGTGTGCTCTAAACCATGTAAACCATATCTGAATGAGAGTTTCCTTGGTACACATGGGCATTGTTGTGCTGGAACAGGTTTGGGTCTCCTAGTTCAAGTGAAGGGAAAATTTCATGCTACAGCAACTGACAACATCCTCTACAATTCTGAGCCAACAGTTTGGGGAAGAATCACATATGGCTCAGGTCTTGCAATAATTCCATGTAGTGTACATCTACCTGCTTTAACACTATTTTGCTCAAAAGTCTGGTTATAAACCTCCTTTCTCAGCGCTACCACTATCCTAAGTTAGGAAATTCCATGATTTTCTTTTATGGTAGGCACATAACTAAATATCATGTCCAATGTTGGAATTTGATTGAAATGTTTAGCTTTATCATGTAAAATGAATCTTAATGAAGCCTCTATTTACAACATATCAGATTATTGTCATTTGAAAAAAAAGTAAACATGGGTAACCAAGCAAATTAGCAGGTTACTGATAGCTGTACTGTAGCTAACCAACTACTTACAACCACAGTACTTACATGAATATTCTGCAAACATTGAAGCTAGGATAGAATTTGCTAGGAGAATACATATATTAGTTCACTTGTTGGGGATTTCTTTTTATTTGTTGCTAAAAGTGGAATCACTCTAAAACTACCAAGCTACGATAGTTTCCAGTTACTCTGCTTGTTGCTAGCTCACTGCCTCAGTCCCTTACACCCTGATGGGATGAAGCTTGTGTATTCTTCGCCCAGAAAAGCAGTGTTCCAGTGTTCTGTGTGATTAGATTGCTAGATATGGATCGACACCAAGCAGACATGCACTTTCTACCACACAGATTTTGACTCCTGGAAGATGGGGCTGTAAAACTGAGCGGTGAATCCTCGACCCAGTTCGACAACAGATGGCCGACAGATGCAAGCGCTTTCAGAATTTACATGCAGTTAAGTTTGTTAGTGTTGTAGGTAGTCCTGGATCGGAGCCTTACATCAACTCCATGTAAACGTGACCGTATTAGGAACAGGGTTATTGTGAATTGGGGGTTGAACGAGTTCAACAGGGTACATCGGAAACCGAGGCGCTTGTGTTGTTTATATAGACAGGAGACATAAACCAGACAGCTAACTTCGCTCCTTGACAATAGCCCAGTGGTGCGTCAGCTTACAGTTATACGATATTATGCTGAGAAGAATCAGACGGCGGTTCATATCTAGGTCGATGATCATCAGTCATTAAGAGTAACACATAAAAATGTTTAATGGTTAAGAGCCAACGATTTATTTACATGATTTATTTACAACGATTTGTTTACATGATCATGATTGCCATAGTGATGGGGAAAGAAAGCAACAGCTGGTCAAGTAGAGGAGATTACTCCATCGTTTTGATATCCTTCTTCCTCGTTCCCCATGATTTCACAATAAGACTGACTTAATGGCTCAAGCTTTCGCCCCTTTAGGAAACTATCAGCTGGAGTTTTTGGATGCCTGTACACCCACACCCAACTGAGAAATCACATGTGGCTGTAAAATCTAAGAAATGAGTCCAGTTCACTAGAAAGGTTGTGTGTTTAGGAACAACTGCCAGACATGACTGATGACTGTGCACAGGAAATGGAAATGTGCTTTAGTTTGGAGCTTCTTGTTATATAACAACATATATATATATATATATATATATATATATATATATATATATATATAAAACACATGTTCTGTGAGCTGATAAAAAAGCACTGGCCAGAATGCATTATACACTCCAACAATAACACGTTCACCATTTTCAGCTAGCTAACTAGTCTACTTCAGTGGGACTCTTGTTATTCGATTGGTTTCACTGTAGATGCCGGGCTCATTCTGTGCGTTTTTTAATAGTCCTTTGCGATTGTTGCTTGTCAGACTGTACAAACATGATCCACATTGTCACACTGTAGGATATCAGTTCCATAAAAACCTGACACACACAAGAACTAATGTCATCAGTCCATGACACATTCAGACCTGCATTCTCTCGCTAATGTTAGCTAGCAGCAAACAAAAACAATCTGTAGTGTAATTCAAGGCTGGGCAAAAGAGGATGTTACGGAAGTGGTTTGAAGTTATCACGCTAGTTGCGTCATCAGGTTCGGTGGTCCTATTGGTTCTTGGTTTGACAGTCATCGTAAGAGAAGTCACACTGCAAGGAAAGAGTCTGAAATCTTCTGACTCTGCCAGAATTTCACCGGAAAAAAAAAAAAAAAAGATCACAATGACCATTAATCGGCTGTCAAACCAATTAATGACTACAGATTTTAGCCTTGGATTATATGAATCTATTAGGATTTTCAAAATTTGTCTCAGACGACCAAATATTGGCCAAAATGACAGTGGCCACCTGGTTTAAGAGATACAAAAGAATGTGATCTGCTTGTGTGACTTGGCCATATCACTGGATCTACAATTAAAACACTCATATCCCATACTGATGAATGCTAAAAAAAAAAATACATTGTTTTTTACAAAGTTGGGGTACTGACATCTAAAAATGTGACTACAGTCTTTTACTCAATTTCTCAATTGTCTATAAAATTACTATGTGATTGGTCAGGAGGAAGGAGGTAATGTAATGGGAAGAAACTAAACAAGATAATTTATGATGTATTTTTTTTATTACATACTAGTTTAACCATTATATAAATTTGGTGTAACAAAAAAGGAAAGGAAAATGTGTGCCTTCTGTTTGTATTTGGATAAAACTGTCAGGAGGTCAATAATAATAGCTAGGCTCTGTACTTTTCTAATAAATAAATAAAGAAATGCCATTGTTTTCAAAATTCTTTTTTTTTTTTTTTTTTTTTTTTTTTTTTTTTAAGGAAAACATTCTTCCAAATAAATACATTTGAAAATTATATTTTTGAATTGTAATGTGGCATGAGGAAGCAAAATATTGAAATACATTGATTTTATAGCTATTTTTATCCATGGAATACTGTCATGTAAACTGTTCAATTAAAAAGAAACAAAATTAAGATCACTTTGTACACCCTTCAGATTGCATATTTTTTCAAAGGGGACAGAACATTCACTTGCAATTACTTCGCTTCAAAAAGACAAAAAGTAAACAAACAGTTAAAGGAAACGACGCAGAGCGAAGCCTCTTATGTTCTTACACACATGGAGGATAGTGATGAGCTTTTCTCGATGTGGAAGAGCAATTTTTAGAAAACAGAGAGCGGTATAATACAAAAATGTAGTTTTCAGATAACCCAAGTGAGAAAGTAGCATAAAGAAACTGCTTACTTTGGTGTTGATGTTGCCGTGGATGGCCACAGGAAGACTGTCATGGACGGTGTTTCTGATTCGAACTCTCTCGCTCCCGAACTTCATCAGAACTTCATCTACAAGGAAAACAAGTCTGGGTATACTTGGAAGTGACCTCAATTATTTTCAATGAAACATGGACAGCTGCGTAACCACAAAAACCACACGGTTGTAGTAAAAACAATAGAAAGTGGTAGCAATGACTCGCATAAGTCAGAGATGTTACAGAAGAATGAATCTGTACATCACTACCTGTTTACGATTCCATGGCATTTGATACAAGTTTTTAGGAATTCACTCACCCACCGCTCCATTTAGATTCTGAAATATCTGGCACTTGTGGTCCAGAGTCATATTAAGACTTTCCTAAAAAGGAAAAGAAAAATACAAACACACAGGATATGAAGCCAGAGCATGAACGCAGTGACCATGTGATTTTGTTTATGCTTCAAACTGTGTATTTGTGTCTCGTGTGTTTGTTTTCAGCGGGTGTGACGTGTTGTCGTGCATGTTATAGTAGCATGCGGTTAGATTACGAGCTGAATTACAGTCTCAGCTCTTACACAAGCGATGAACTTCACACACTCACCCTTTGCAGCGGATCCACGTAGATCTTGGTGTAAAAGAGCTGGTCATCGTCGTTGTCATGCAGCTGCCACTGCTTCACTAGTTTTCCGATGTATGGGGCGTAGCCCATAAAACCTGGAAAACAGAGTTGCAGAGTTTTACGGCACGCCATAAATGAACGTGTGATAGAGGAAAAGAGTTTTGGCCAGAAGTCATAGTGGTTTCTATATGTCAATTATTTTGGTAATGAAAATGCCTCAGCCTTGAAGCACATCTGGCTCAGGGCCTGAAGAAACTACTGAAAAGTATGGGTTACGACACAATGAAAAAATGTGAGTCAAGTCTCGGTTTTCTGTGTGAAAGTTTCTGAGTGAAAGTCCAATGATCTGCTCAGGGCCTCTGCTGTGGCTATTCAACCCCAATCATGACCTGCATGCTGTATTCCTCAGAAACACAGACTGCAGAGGAAAATTGCAGGGTTCGGGTATGTTGTGGGTCTCAGTGCCTTTCAGGGCCCCGTCATTAAGACGTCCTCATTGCCTTTCCTCACAAACAGTATTCGAAATGTGGAATGAAGAAATGAAAAACAGAATGAGGGCGGGAAAGAAAACGAAGAAAGAGCGCTAATCCAAAGACCCTCATTTAGATCATCCATGGGAAGCAAAATCTTTCCTTTTAAGTGGCTTCCTTGTTTGAAGCTTGAACTTGAAGAGCATAACCGCTGCATAAACCAAACAGCAATTGGGACAGAAAAGCCAATCAGTCATCAGAAATGATCTTTTTGACAATGTTCAATTTTGTTTTGGAACTAAATGACAGAAACCCACCCTATATTCAGAGGAAGCCTTGAATTAAAATAATTGCAATAATCGCCATGACTTTTAGATGTATCAGATTAAAATATTCCACTTTAACTGGTCTGGTATCACCTGTTACACCTGTTACAGAAATACACATTTGCATTTTGCATGCCTCTCAACCACAAGTAAAAATCTCACAATTTAAACCCTATTTACACCAAATAGAAAAACCGAATGAAAACATTTTTTATCTTACTCATGGTGTACGATCATTAGGCCCATTTTGTTACATGGGTATGCGATTGCAAAGCAATTTAATTAGATTTGTGCATTACATGTAGCTATCTAACAACTAGCTCCACTTTAGTGCGTGAGAAAAGCCTGAAAAACACTGTTAAAATAATTTCTCCACAGGATGACTATAAAACAATGATGCCCAAACTAGGGCCTGCAAGCCAAGTGGGCACATGGTGACCTTCGATTTGGCATGCCATATCGATGACATGTATGAGAAGACTGAAAAAAAAGGGGAAAGAACTAGCTTCATGTATTTCATTCGAGGTTACTCATATTACAAACATATGGATGTATTGTTTATAGCTGAAATAGCTATATTAGGTGCTGGACTTTATTGTACTATAAATGGGACATTTACATTTCATTTATGGCATTTGCTCTTATCTTGAACAGTTGAGGGTTAAGGGCCTTGCTCAAGGGCCCAGTATCGGCTGCTTGGTGGTGCTGGATTTTGAATTTTGTGATCTTCTGATTAAGTCCGATGTCTTACTGTTTTTATTTTAACATAATTCAGTTTGATATAATGCAACATTTACTTTTGGCCCAAAGCCTTTAATTGAGTCTGATCATTGGCTCTTCATAAAAAAAGATTTTTTGGCACCTCTGCTTAAAGGCAATGAACCAATTTTTTCATCAGTTTAGTGAAATATTTTAGTGGTTTCATTAAATAGTTTCTCCCAATATATTGCTCTAAAACCTAAATGCACTACTGTACACAGTGTAATACTTTAATGTGCAATATCTTAGTATTGTATAAATATATTGTATAATATTCTCATTCTAATTTACTTTTCTTAACTAGTTAATTTGTATTGATTTTAATAAACTTTTGTTGTAAGAAATACAGAGATCTTTCTTTTATTACTGGCAGATTTTAGATTTTGTTTTTGTCAAAAACCAGGTTTTTCATCCTTGTTGTTTGGCAGAATTCAGCCATGATATTCAGTTATAGTGAAGTTTAACAGGAAAAATATTTCCAATAAACTCAAACGAATAAGGGTCAGTTTTTACTGTTACCTCATATAAACAGAGGAAAAAAATAAATATCTTTGTTTGTCACCCACAATTTTCCAGCCATCATGTTAATGAGAAAGCCATACTAGTTGAAATGTTGGACTTGAAAACCCAGAATTAAATTCATATATAGAGTATAATGCACTTGCTCTGAGTTACAGCAGAGACCCAACTCAGTTTTGAAATGAAGCAGATGGTAATATTACCATGTCAGGTAAAGCTTTGAAAGCTGATCTGGTTAAGCAAGATATGCAGATGTAGAGTTGATAGAGTTATAAAAATAATGTTATAATTATTTGATATTTGATAGTTGATAGAATTATAAAAATAATGACATTTTTCTCCAACTGTTTAATTTTAATAACTCTTACTTTTTCCAGACTTTTGTTGCCCTGTCATAATTTTTTGAGAGAAATAATATAATAGCCTTTATTTGTCACATGTAAATTAAAGCACAGTGAAATTCATTCGTTGCATTTCCCAGCT
The DNA here is from genome assembly GCA_014706435.1 of Silurus glanis. NCBI lineage: Eukaryota > Metazoa > Chordata > Actinopteri > Siluriformes > Siluridae > Silurus > Silurus glanis. Next base: position 590,481 of record JAAIIK010000119.1, read on the forward strand.
TGCTCAGAAGCTAGGGTCAGCCATGACACAGCACCCCTGGAGCACAGAGGATTAAGGGCCTTGCTCAAGGGCCCTAGAGTGGCAGCTTGGCGACACCGGGGCTTGAACTCCTGACCTTCCGATCAGTAACCCAGAGCCTTAACCACTGAGCTACCACTCCCCCAACTAGTTCTATAAGTGGCCATTAATAAAAGAAAATAAATCAACATGTAAGTGAAAGAAGTTCTGACCAAAAATTGATTATAAATAACAACCTGCAAGCTTATCAGGATAGATTTTGAAGCTTCATTGGCAGCCCTGTCACCATGTTGTGTAGAGTACAAACAAGTCACAAACAAGTTACTTCTTTATATGTCTCACTGATGCAGGGCAATCTTTTAGGCATGTGCAATGGCAGTGTCTAAATTACAACCAGCCCTCAGGTTTCACATGGCTGAACACATGGCTGAACTTGAGCATCTCAATTAGGAAGCCCAAACCAAACAACGCCCATGTGTTAATTCCATACATTTACCCGGACTGATCTGATCAGGGGGGTAAATATTCAATGTGGTAATTCTGCTGTTTAAAAATAGGTGCATAAACACTGTGATTTCTGAAACCTAAATGACCACCGATTGATGAGTGTCTGGATGAGTTGCTGCTTTCAATTTAGCTTGGGAGGAGATGAGGAAGGAAAAGATGGAGATAAAGGGTTAAAGAAGAACCACAGAGAATAGATTGGGTGTGGTCCAAAACTAGTTCTCATCATACATACACACTATTTTCCTCTGTCTCTTTCTCTCTTCATATGTAGAACTTTTCAGCTGTCCTTTTTCTGCCTCCTCACCCCCTCACACTCCCTCTCTGATGAATACAGCCTATTCATTGGGTGCTCCGACATGAATAGAGCAGTATGCCTAGTGTCCTTCAGGAAATACCACAGTGGGACTGTGCCAGGGTAAAAATAAGTACGAACTTTTTCTTATCAGGTAAGATTTACTAAAATTACAGTACCAAAAATAATCACCATACTTAGTATAATTTGGGCTTTTGTGCCAGCTTGGTGGATTCACATAACTGCCCAGAAGCTTAAATAATGTTTGGAAAGTAAGACTTGACTTGAATCTGACCTCCCACGTTGCTGTGGGCTAATGGATCAGGAAGAGGTTAACATAGCAACCAACAGGGTCAACACAAATCTTGCTCATATTTAAAAATGGTCTAGATATGGAAATCCTAAAATCCGTTCATTTTCCATGAACAAAATGCAGTTCATTTGTCTCATTAAAAAACACTGCAAATAAATTTTTTTTCCCCGATTCCCCAGCTGCCTACCTCCAGAGTTGAGGAAGCGTTTTCCGTTCCGGACATATGGGTACTTTTCTGCCAAGTGAGCATCGGGCCAGATTACTCCCTCCGCAGCGAATACCACTTTATGATTGAACTGCTGGAACTTCCTCAAGATCTCTTCTGGCCCTCCAGCAAAGATCAGGTCATAGCTACAGACACAAAGCAAATGTCATTTAGAAATAGGCAACAACATATAGGTGATTTGAGTCCACCTGCTAGAACCCACCATTATTTAAATTGAGAAAACGTCAACTTGAATATACTGTCAATATTAGTCTAATGCTCAGTTTGAAATGGTAGCTCAGTGGTTAAGATGTTGAATTTCTGATTGGAAGGTCATGGGTTCCGATTCTAGCACCACCGAGCTGCCACTACTGGGCCCTTCAGCACAGCCCTTAACCATCAACTGCAGTAGCTATATAAATGAGATCATTGTAAGTTGCTCTGGATAAGGGCCAAATGCCAGAAATGTAAGTTTTAATAATATTGGATTCTGTGGTTGGCTCAAAGAGGGTTCTTGGGTTCTTTAAAATTAATTTTTACAAAAAACTTAGGCATCCCATTTAAAAATTGTATTAAGCCAGCCAAGGTTGAAAGCTAGTATACTTCAGTCTTAGGTTCCATCTACTGTAGCACCTTAAATGTTTCTTCCATTCTACAATAAAATAGAAGGTTCTGGATGGGGAGCAGAAAAGGCTTGAAGTTTACAGAACTTAAGAATTATAGAAAAAAAAAAATTAATATAAGTGAATTATGTATATTTATCCACAATGAGCAAGCCTGGGGCAACTGTAGCAAGGAAAAACTCCCTTCGATGGTATAAGGAGATTTCATCTCTAAAGCAGTCTACATAGAACATTGTAGATGTTGCCGCAGATGATAATGTATGCTCGGTAAAATGTTGTATTTTTAACGGCTCCACTATAGCTGTCCCTACATTACAACACACAGCTCTAGGAAGACCTATTTCACCTTAATGATACCAGACAACACACATTAAAAAATAGACTAAACATTTTAATGTTTTAATGTTTAAACAATGCACCTAATTTCAGAATAGGTTGTCTTCAACCTAAATGTACTGTATGGTATCCATGAATTTTTATTACAGTTAAAGGTGACCTTGAAATTTTAGGAACCCCTAGGCTAGACTAATAAAAATGCATTCCCATCTGCACATCTGTCACCAGTCTAACAGTTTTAGTTGACGGCCATCCGGAAAAAGAGTGTCAAATATAAGAGGTGTTTATAGGCTCCTGTTCCAACCCCTATTGATATCCATGGTAAAAAAAAAAAATAATAATAACATCTATCATAAACGTCCAAAAGCGGAAAGCTGCTCTAAAGCCTCAAGCCCTCACATCTGGACTCCACTTGCGTCCAAATGCACATTTACTTCCACATCATACTTCCCTGTGTACCTCAAACCTGTGCTAAAATTTGAAAACTCAAAGCACTTGTCTGTATATAGTAAGGCTAATGGTTCAGCACTTATTGCCCAGAGGAATGTGAGGTCACATCCTAGCCACTGGTATGGCCTTGAGTAAGGCCTTAACTCGACAGCTCAGTCCTGGGCTTGTACTAAATAGTCTCTTGTACAAAAATGTGTGCCAGAGAATAAATATAAAATACTGACCACTATACACTATATAGACCACAATATTTGGACACCTGATTTTCCAAGCCATATATGGTCCAAAATGTTATCGCAAAGCTGAAGAAGCACAGTTGTATAAGATTTCTTTGGATGCAGTTGCATGAATTTCCCCTTTACTTGAACTAGGAGACCCAAACCCGTTCCAGCCTGACAATGCCCCTGTGCAGAAAGCAAAATCCATTAAGATGTGCTTTATGGGTTGGAATGAAAAATCTCCTGCTATTAAGCTCTGACCTCAACCCCATTGAACACCTTTGGGATGAATGTAAACGCTGACTGCACCCCAGACCTCCACGCCTCACCTACCTCAGTACCTGACTTTACTCACACCCTTGTGGCTGAATGAGCACAAATCTCCACAAGCAACATTCCAAAATCTTGTGAAACATCTTCCCAGAAGAGTGATGCAAATTGGGACTAAATGGGACTAAATGTGCACATACTGTACCATACATATGTCCAGGCATCCGCAAACTTTTAGCAGCAAGGTGTATAAACCTTTGGGAATATAGATTTTCTTCGTCACCTGAAGCCATCAATCGATCTCAGCATGGCTCATTTCAATTTGGCCACACACATAGACAGCTCAAAAAATACTAAGAAACATTGATAACATCTCTTGCTCATTGGCCCCAAGAGTGACAGCTTGGCGATACTAGGGTTTAAACCCCCAACCTTCCCATTAGTAATCCAGAGCCTTAACCACTGCTCTACCACTTCCCCCTGTATGTATGAGAGTTATTATACATCACTACTTTGACTTTTTATACTTAAGCCTGTTCAAAAGTGAGGAATTTTCTACTTTTATAAAAGTGGTATGTAATGTACTCCGTTCACTATTGAGATTTACAGGCTATGGATGTTTCCTACCTAACTGGATTCCTAATTGTTTTGGACTGTATGAACACTCCCGGAAGCTAGTTACGGTATCCCAATATCCCAAGCTGCATATCCTCCGTCCCTCCATTACGGACTATACACCTACCCAATTCTTAGAACAGAAAACAAAGATTTAATTCAATTCAGTTCAATAAAATTTGATCTGGATAGCTCTTTTGACACTAGACATTGTCGCAAACCAGATTTACAGAAGTAAATAGATTGCAAATATCAATTTTAAATGTATAAATCAGTCCCTATAAGTTTATCCCTTAAACTTAGAGAAGAAATGGTGAACCCGCTGCACTATATATATTTTTATGAATATTTCATCTAAACCCAAGCTTCAGTCACCTTTGGGTAAAGCCTTTCATTATGAGCTTTACTCTAAATCTGAAGGCAAACAGAAACCTGAAATTTCCCTCTCAATTCAGACATGTGCATTTATAATCAACAGTCTGGAAACTTCAAAGTTTTTTAATAAGGACTTTCCCTGAATTGAAGAAAGGTGTTTTTATGGATCCATCTTAAGCATACAAAAACAGCATGCATTGCAGGTAGGGATGTAAAGCTGAAAATAGCTGGTCCTCTTTAAACTAGCATCATGATAATTAATGTGATCATCTATTGCAGTGGGCTAGACGTGCTCATTATGCTAGGCATGCCATAATTTAAACGTGAGTAATGGATGTAAAATAACAGGCTGTTTATTCCTAACAGGCAAGGAAATATAGCATGAGTGTTAGGAATTGGACAAACGTATATTTTCTATATAACAGCAATGCTGTGTGACTGTTAACTCTGCCTACTGAGGGTCATAGCATATACATTTCATTGCAACGCAGCACAAGTTTCCCCCTCATGGCTTTCCAAGGAATTCTAGCCAGTAGCAATTTTGCTTCTTATTAACCCCAATCACCATTATCTATCAAATAGCACACGGTGCCACTGGTCCACGTGCGAAAAATTAAAAGAGTCGATTTTAACGCCGGTCCACAATATGGCTGTTGTGACTCTTGGCTGTTGTGAGTGTGTAAGCCTAAATGTGTAAGCATATTCTCCACAACTTGCCTTTTTCTGTCTAGTAATTATGTAGGTGTGATTCAGCTTAAACAAACACACCACCCCCATAAAATATAGGGTACTAATGAGGACCACTGTGGTTCAGTTACAACTATTTTATTTTCATATTGCTCATTACTGCTCTTGAGAGCATCTATGGGTTATTGAGTTTTATACCACAGCACAAATCTGATCAGAAAGATGTTGTTTTCTTGGTTGCTATAAAAACATTGATTCGTGCAACAATTATGTTACATGGCTCATGAAGAACCTCGAGCTAACAACTGCTTGGGCTCTATGGCAGAAACTCTACTAGTTTCCAATAAAATTTACATTAAAACTATTGACTTTTAACCATTAAAAGTTATTACCAAATGAATGTTTGTGCACATCATGTATTTCTTAATGGAAATTACTAGAGAGCCACCATTAGAAGGTAACAAATTGTTAGTAGTGACCCACAGGGACCGTTATAGTTTATCTAAACCAATTAAGTTCCAATTAACTATTAAATCTGTTACACAATTATGAAGTTTTCAAAAGTGTTCTTTTTTCAACATGGATTCTATAAGATGGACTCCTTTTCCCTCCCATATCACACCTTACCTGTCCACAAAGAGGATCACTAGGTCTTCTTGGTCAGCCAGGGCTTCCATTGCTTCCTTCAGCAGTCGGACTTTCTGTCCTCCACCAATGGTGTGTCCTACATCACCTCCCTTCCAGTCTTCACCCATTCCTAACACCTGGGAAAGACCAGGCATAGGCCATTGGCCATTTAAACTTTTAATATCCTTCCATTTACTGCATATACCTAAATGAGTCATTCAGAATGTACAATAGACAATAATAATAATTACAATACAAAAAAAAAAAATATATATATATATATATATATATATATATATATATATATATATATAATTAATTATTGTTATGCAAGAGTTTTTATACAAATAGATAAGTATTCACACCCCTTGAAATATTCAGCAATTTGTAGTGTTACTCGAATACTTGAGATGGTCTCCTTCGCTGCAAGTTTATGCAAATGTCATCAAATCTACCGCTTGGAGTAAATAAAGTAGTAAACTTCTTTCTTTTTGAAGGAGTTAGAATTAGTATTTGCTTTGGATCAAATCAACATGCAGACTAATAGATCTTTTTTTAGTGTATAATAGTAACTATACAGTCCACCAGTTGGGAAATAAAAAAAGGAACATAATCCCAGATTACTAACTAGTTGTTAGATGGCTAGATTTAACATTAAAGTTATGATCTATACAAAATATTCTAGTCCATTAGATAGTCTTTTTTTAAATAATTAAATGCCTTTCAAATCAAAGTATTCACCCTGCAATGGTGTACAATTTCCTTTTGTATATATTCTATAATAAATAAACCTTGGCTTCATTTAGCAATGCACAGGGACACAGCACCATATGTTTAGCAGGCTAATAAAGAATAACATTATTAGCATGTTTTCTCAGTAGCTGAGTTTATGGTCCGGAGATATTTCCTCTATTTTGTCCTCCATTGAAATAACAGCAACTACCACTTTTTTTGCCTATTAATTCCTTAGTGTACATTCTAGATTAGAAACCATGAGGTCATATGTTTGACCCCTCAACCACATACACACTAACTAATATGAAAATCAAATTTCACCTATAAACAAATTCTTTCAACTTTCTTACTGGCATTGCAGATCCTCAATGTGCTCTGGTCAGGAGCAACAAGAGAGCTGCCTGCTCTGATTCCATAAATGGCAGCATTTATGCAGACACCAAAGCAAAGCCATCTGAATCAGGACTTTGAGTCTTCAAACACAATTTGCATGTTACATTAAGAAATACCACAGTGAAGCACATGACCTATCTAGTCTTGATAGCCCTGGTCATGATTCACGACTGAAATATTTTACAAAGAATTAAGAATACAAATCTTAAATCTAAAGCAGACATTAGCATCAAATTGAATTAAATAAACACAGAAGCATGATGAAGCAGGACTACAGGCTTTAAAACCCAGACATTTTTTACATTCATGATGCTTCCAGTGCTGTTTTATCCTTTTAGTTCATCTGTGAAAATATTTTGAGATCCCGACGTTCTGAAATCGCACAACGCTCCGAAGAATTCAGACCGATTTGAGGTCAGTGCGTTAGAAGAAACAGATTTGGCAATGACTAACTGGCCAAACATTTCTCACAGTGAATCTTACCTTCACAGAATATTTGAAGTAATTTGCAGACTGCATGAAGCGAAGAAAGCCATCACTTTCTTGTGTGGCAACAGTGAGCACAAGCAGTTTATCTAGAGAAAGAAATGTATTTAACATTGATAAGAGGAAATGTACAGGGTCATGTAGGATTGTATAAAATATATTTAGAGAGACATGTTTTAAATTCCAATTTCAAAAATCCTCTTTGGGTATGTAAACACATTTAGAATACAGGTAGACCCCAATTTACAACCTAGATAGGGACTGAAAAACCAGTCTTAAGTCGAGAAGAGTGACTACTTTATGATGCGTTCCGACGCAGACATAAAGAGGCACTGTAAACACATTTGCTTTTGTTTTTTTTTTTACATAGTACAAATAAAGTAAATAAAAAATATGATATATATATATATATATATATATATATATATATATATATATATATATAATTTTTTTCTTTTCCCATTGGAGGTGAGTGGTCGTAGGTCGGGGTCTGACTGTATACAGGCAATTGATCAATTTAACTGTATTTAAAAAAAAAATATTATTTTTTATTAAAACATGAATTGCAAAATATTTTAACCCTCAGCTGGTACATTCTTTCTGTTCCTCTTTACTACAACCTCCTCCCATATCTCCTCGGGTTGCATTGCACAGCTTATGGCTATTTCACACCGAATCATCTCCTATAATGAACACATATCCACAAAACTCTGGTACACTTTTGTACAATATTGATGCTTCTTTAGCACTTTATTAAAAAACATATTACTTGCTGTTTTATTGTATTGATTAAATTTAAATCAATGAAGTTCATTTTTATTTGACATTGTCTCAAAGTTGGAGTGTATAGGTTTAGTGCCTATAAGTTTGTTCCTTATAAATTTATGTTTATACCTATGAGTGATCCAGTGACAACTGTGGTGAAGAAAAACTCCCTGAGATGTTATGAGGATGCCCTGAGAGGAACCAGACTTAAAACGTAAACCCATCATCATCTGGGTAGCACCGGATGTCCATTCATTATAGGGAGGTGGTAGCTTGTGGTTACGAGAGCTTTATCAAGCTCCCACTCCTGGGCCCCTAAACAAGGCCATTAACCCCAATAGCTACTCAGTTTTATGAATGAGAGAAATGTAAGTCGCTCTGGATTAGGGGCATCTGTCATATGCTATAAATGTAGTTCCTTCATTGTTACAGTGTAGGACTAGGAATATTGTGATATCTGTAAAAAAAAAAAAAAAAGAATACACACTGGGCGCACAGTGTAAAACTTCAGCCATGCCAAAACCCTTTGCTTTTCGAGAGCCACTTCACCATAATGGCATGTATGTTGATTTTTGGTCACAGTATAGAATTAAAAAAGGGTCTCAAGTTACTTGAAACCAAACTGTAACCAAACCTCAAACCTATGTCAACACAATGAGAATTGGTTCAAGAAGTGTGTTTCCTCATGCTAAATGAATAAACACAGAATAGTTTTAATCGTCATGATTAGGGGTCCAAGCACCAAAAAAGTTTCTTCAAGTAAAAAAACAGGCTTATTAATTTATTCTCATTGTAATTCTCATGTTGTTATTGAAGGCATTTATAAAGTAAAAAATATTTTAGACATACATTCATAGACAGATTGAGCTATGACAGACTACCAGAACTATTCAAATTCTTTGCTCGATTGAAAATGTAATTTTTTTTTAATCTAAATAAATAGTCTAGAGTAGAAATTCTGTACAAATTTGGGCCATTATTCTATTTTTTTTTTTTTATGTAAAAGAGTACCAGTTGAAAATAAATCCAAGTATAGTTAATTTAAAACCCAACAGATCGCCAGTTAGGCAATGCCTGCGTGACTTTAAAGGCTAATAACTAGCTATAAGCAAAGGTTCCACTTCAGACTAATTGTATGTCTGAAACAGAGGTAGTAAAATTAACAACTTACATTTTAGTGCAAATATTCATATAAATAAACCCTGTTAATTCAACATACTGGTGGAAATTCTTACATTTTTATACACTTTTTTATACATTTACTTGAGGAAGAAAAAAACAAAAACAAAATCACACACTGATTTTAGTTCCTGATGGTAAATTAGTTTGAAACGAAGAAACTTTCAGAAACATTAGCAAAGGCTAACTAAAAATGTTAGCTGGCATGGTAAAACCTGTGACGAACAAACTGAGCGGTGAGTTTACTGTCTCAAAACATATAAGTTCAAGTTTTCAAGACTAGGCTAAAAACATTTATTAAGTCAACCTTTCAACAGTAGGTTTTTCTTAGGAAAAGGATCAGATATGGAGGGACCATAGATAAAAAGTAGAGTTTTGCTGAACTGGGATGTTTGCTGCCTGTGCCACCCACTCTCAAGTTAGTTGACAGTGGTGTGGTGGTCTGTCTTTTATCCCAGAAATCGCTGATGTCTGTTGTACGTTTTGGCTTTCCCTTTTTAGGTATGCTGCCATAACTTACTACCACCATGATCACAAGTCAAACGGAAATACATTCATTGCAAAATACGATTAAATAAATTGTTGATTCAATTTATGAATCAATAAATTGATTCATAAATTTAATTATGTCATTCATGTATATACATATATTTTCATACATTTTCTACAGTTTATACTTTTTATTTATCTACTTTATTTATTTATCCTTAAATTCTATTTTTTTTTTAATGCTTAAATGTTGGACAGTCGTACAAAGCATTTCACTGCATGTCGTACTCTGTATGTATGTGTGTGACAAATGAAATTTGATTTAGTTTGATGAATGATTAAACAATTAAAAGCAATCAATATCAAATCTCATCTCCTGTCTATTGTCAAGGGGTAGGATCTGGACCAGTATAAAGTGCTTTCTGGAGCTGTGTGAATGAAAAATGTAGTAGAGATGTATGAGTAGAGAAGATAGATGTAGATACAATATAGAGAAGTCATGGAAGAAGTGCACCAAGGGTCCCTGGTGGTCTAGTGGTTAGGATGCGGCGCGCTCACCGCTGCGGCCCGGGTTCGATCCCCGGTCAGGGAACCAACCCCAGCCACTCTTAGTGCCGGTCCCAAGCCCGGATAAATGGGGAGGGTTGCATTAGGAAGGGCATCCAGCGTAAAAACATGTACCAAATCAAACATGCGGATGATCCGCTGTGGCGACCCCTAATGGGAGAAGCCGAAAGAAAGTTTTTTATGGAAGAAGTGCACCATTGATGCACTCAAATACAAAAGAAAAAAAAAATGGCTTAAATATTACTTCAGTAAAAGTACTGCTTTAGCCTTTTATCTATCTGAGAAAAAGTACAAAATAAAAACAAAAAATTCCCAAAATGCCTTGTTACTGTCCACTACTGTAAGAGACCTATTCCATAATCCCTAAGATGTTACTGAAAACACACAGTGACCTCAAAACCTTAAAAAAGAGTAGCCCTGGAAATAGAATTGGGAGGTATGAGATATTGCATAGTGACATGGCATATATAAAGGTTTTAAAAAAAGTAATGTATACAAAAACAAATAGCAAAAACTAAAACTAAAACCATTAGCCTGTGATTAGAGATTCATTCTAGTGTCGATCAACACCTTATAAACTGCATTTGTTTTTTGTTTTTTTGCAAAGACAACTTATAGTTGACCATACACACTATTTATAATATAACTATGCAGAAGTAAATGGTGGCTGTATGACAAAATCAGAATATGACAAAGTAGCAGACTTTTGGGCGCCTCAAGATACAGGCATTAAATGTAGATACTACATTTGTATATAGAACCTGTGATGTCACTTCCCCAGTAAGGATGGAGCTTGATGGCCTCCATTAGCTTGGCAAGAGCAACTTCAGGGTTGGTTAGCATAAAACAGTGCATTTATTTACCAATCCTGAAGTTGCTCTTGCCAAGCTAATGGAGGCCATCAAGCTCCATCCTTACTGGGGAAGTGACATCACAGGTTCTACATAGGGCAGCAATTAAAAGAAGTATAAAGTGTCACCCAGAATAGGGAAAGTTCCCATACGATTCTTTCTAAAGGTTTCTTCCACATATTACCTCAGGGAGCTTTCCATCCCAAAACAATCAACCCTGGCTTGTTCATTTGGGATTGAAAACCACATCTGGATTTCTGTAAAGCTGCTCTGTGGCAGTTTACAGTCTTCAGTCAAAATTATTTATTCAGAATTAGATTTGTCACATACACAATATGATTGTAACATATTCCCTAGAAGAAGCCTTCAAACCATGTGTATAATATATCTCAACATTTGCCTAACAACATAGAGAGATAAATGATATTTAATAAGCAAAAGTGAAATGGAATGCACAGTTAGCTTTAATCGCTGCCTCAGAGACGACCAGTGGAGTCATGTTTCTCTTTCCCATCTGTGTTACACTTCTCTCACGTCATGAATAGAAAAGGCCATTACACACACACTCATTTCAATCTTGAAACACAGAGCGGGGGTGTTGAATAACATCTGGAGATCTTATTACTGCCAAACAGCTGTGTTCACTGTAACCGAGAACATTTCAGACACTTCCTCCTTTGCGACTGAATCGCAAAAGGTAATGTTAACCTTGAGGCACCTACATACGACGTTACCTCATCGTGGTGTGTCTTTAATCGCTGTTTCAAATAGGAAACACAGTAGGGCAGACAGAAAAAAAAGATTTGGGGTCTTTTTGGGTGGTTTATATATTCGGCAGCTAACATATTAGAGTTTCCCTGGTTTTCTATGGACAAGAGGTGTCTAGAATATTTGACTCACTCTTCTGTCATGGTACAACAACTGAGAAGTTTTCAGTGTTTTTTTTTATAATTGTGTGAATCCATCTCATGGAAAAAATGATATGCAGTTACTGTCATGTCTTGAAGATTAATTTCAGGGCTTGCACATACTTTTGCTCAAGAATCCTAGTACTCTGGCTCTCATTCTGACTTGCTTGAAAGACATTCTTGTTCGTACAGCACTCAACAATATGCCTTAAAGACAATATACCTGAAAGACTTAATGTAGATTATAAGGAAGTTCAGTCACCATTTCTTTCATCCTTTCTCCCAAGTGTATGCTTTCCCCACACCCAGACACAACACAGATTGTTTTGTCCCAGGTGTGACCTCCACACCATACTACAAAAGCTATATATCCTCAGATCAACCCAACAAACACAGGAATAGGAAATGCAAATTACTAAGCACACACATTCTTCAACACCTCATAATGGAACCTTAATGAGATGTGTAGAGTGCGGAACACTTAGGGGTGTGTTGGTGTAGGAAACTAGTCAGTGATGGGGAGATGATTTTGGACTTCTGATTGGACCCAATGTCAAGCTGCTATAAATAATGGGCTGGTGTGATTAAGCATTCACTCTTACTACCTTAGTGTTCGCTTTCCAGCAGTGTCCAGAAAAGTTTCACCTAGTCTCCTTCCATCAATGCTAAACAAACATCTCCTCACTGAGAAGAGAGGGGTGGCAGCTCAGTGGTCAAGTCATCGGACATCCCATTGCCACAATTCTGCCATTGCTGGGCCCTTGAGCAAAGCCCTTCATTCTCTATTGCTCCATTGTACATTGTCTGAATAAGGGGGTCTGCCGGAAATGTAAAACATCATCAATGTCATCTCCACTAAATGCATTTTTTAAACCTAATATATGTGGTGTATTCATTCACAGAAGTCACTGTACCAGAGAAAAATATATTAAAATTAGTGCTGTAATTTGCCCTGGAAAATCGAACTACAATTATAGCTGCTGTTAGAGCAAATGGAATCAATCTTCTTCTTAGTATAAATTGTTTTATTCTCTAAGTTGCAGATGTCACCACGTTTGTAAGACTTTCTTTTCCAACACCAACACAGCTGGAGACACTTTTCCTCTCTGTCCCAAGTAAGACAAACAATATAAGACATGCAAAGCTGATTTGATTCTGTAATTATTCAGCAGTTTAACATGGGCTTTCCCAGGAATGATTCCTGAAATGTTCTTTGATGATTGATAGCTCACGTAGGTTGAATCGAGAACCCTGTACAATGTGAAACACCCTAATGAAAGCATTTTTTTCATAAGCATTCTGATGAGAATTTATTAATGTTGTACTATTGTAGAGTTAGAAAGAAAACTGA
>JAAIIK010000119.1:604140-624783 GCA_014706435.1 Silurus glanis
ATATAACATCTCAGTTTTTTTTATTTTCATTTTTTTTTAATTGAAGATCTCTTTTTGAAAGATTGCTTTAATATGTATATATATATTTTTTTATCTTTGTTTCATTCTTGCATGCTATACAAGCTGTTGTGTTGTGTGTTAATGCAGTTTTAAGGTGTACAATTTGAAATAAAACCTCAAAAATCAACCGTTTTTGGTTTTTCATTAACGTGTTTCAGTATTGAGGTCACAGGACTAAACAACTCAAGACTTTTTGCTCAAGTCATACTGATATTGGTGACTTTTTAACTTGTAATAGAGTACGTTTTGCAGTATACTTTTACTCAAGTATGATTTTCAGTTACTCTTTACACCTATATAGGATCAAACTTAAGTGACTAAACCAAGAGTCATTTCATGCTCCATGTGTGTGACATTGCATACAGAGGCTAATCTAAATGATTTGTCTATACATAAAATGATTTGAACTCTAGCGACATTTTTCCATGTGCTAACACTCGTTTTCTTCAAAACAGAGCGGGCAGCTGGCAGAACCGATTAGACTGAAACTCTCTTTTTAGTGATTTCAGTTTCTGAAACGCTCTTTTCATGTAATGTGGTATTATGACGACTATTCCATGTGTCTCCTTCGGGTTGGTTGATGAGGGTACTTATCCGACAGAGAATTGATGCATGTTTATGGAGTCCACAGATGGAGCTATAAGCTCTGCATTAAACTTCATTTTGAAGATTATGAAAAAAAAAAACATTCATTGAAAGCCTGTGAAAAAAACAGGGTCATTTTACATTATAGCTGTCATTAGTTTCACATTTCTAACCATGAAAAATGAATGATGAAGAATACAGATATGTTAAAGGAAAGTGTTCGTCAGACATGGTCTTTTTTCCAGTATTCAGGAGATTTTTTTTGCTGTTGTAGCCTGTCCGCCTCAAGGTTTGACTTTCTTTGCATTCGGTACCGTGGCCAAGATGTGCAAAACGAATTAACAAATCTAAAAACAAAATAAATCCAAAAATAAATGAACTAAACCATTAACAATGTAAAAAAAAAATCCAAAACAAATTAACCAATCTGAAAACAATGTAACAATTCAGACAGTAGGTATAGTATATGAAATAAAATACTAACCGCTCATTGGATGAGACATCTGTCATTCAAGATATACAGGAAGTAGGAAGTTGCATAGCATATAACTTTGTTTCTTGTACATGTTTGAAGTTATGCATTTACTTTCTATTTAATTTAAAAGAGCAATTTCAATTATATTTTACACACACTTTCTCCTGCTGCTGCTTGTTTTACTTCCATTTGCGGCATTTAGCAGACGCCCTTATCCAGAGCGACTTCCTGTATATCTTGAATGACCGGTGTCTCATCCAATGAGAGGTAAGTATTTAAACTATAGCTACCTTTTCCGGTTTGTTTAATTTGTCCTTGTGTTTTTGAATTTGTTCATTTCTTTTGCACTTCTTGGCCTCCATAATTCAGAGATGCCTTTCTGCTCACCTTGATTGTAAAGGGTAGTTATGAGTTACTTTCCTTTCTGTAAGCTCAAACCAGTTGGTGTATTTGGTTATTTTTCCTCTCACTTCAACAAGACATTTCCAACCACAGAACTGTCACCTACTAAATTTTGATTTTAGCATATTTTTTTTAGAATCTAAACTAGAAGCAGATGTTCACAGAAATCTCAGGAGATAAGTAGTTCCAGAAAATACTCAAAGCAGCCTGTGTGGCACAAACCACCATACCACAGTCAAAAATCTCATGTGGGATTTAACTAACAGGAACTAAATCTAGTGGCCCTGATCTCCATGATTTTAGGTGTTGCACTGCTGACACTTGATTGGCTGATGGGGTAGTTTGATGAATCTGCAAGCATATTTTTTTTTCTATTTAGGTAAGTGTATATGCTAGCGATAAACATGCTAATGGATGCACAGAGGAAAGTACCGGTAGCAAACCAGTACCTGAACATGCAGGATGAAGTCATTTGTGCTACTATATTTGTTTGTACAAACTGTCATTAGCGATTGCACCAAGCGACAGTTTCTATACAATCTCAAGCTATAATTTGAATACCCTTTTATTTATAAAGTTCAGCATAAATACAACTTGTTCAAAATTGCTGGCAATAATAATTCCTTGTGCAAATGCAAACAAACTGAGATACTGGCACAACTGCTCCACAAAACATTAATTTAGCATGCATTCATTATTTTCCATTGCTTCAGTATCCATGACATTGCCATGACCATGCTTATGAATGCCTATAATTTATCATTAATATCCCAAAAAGGATTTTTTTTTTCTTCCCCCCTTTTTCTGGGCACGCACACCCACTACAGTCATCTGTGCAAATGTTAGCACTGCAGATGCCTGAGTTTCAGAGAACACAGCAAACATACATAAAGAGAGGGGAAAAAAAACTTCATTGCTTGCTTAACCCCAGTCTAAACCAACATACTGCTGCAAAACGTCACATTCTTACCTGCACAGATTTCCTTCGTCTACTGTATTTTTTTATCATGCTTGTCTTGAATCAAATGACTTGCTTTATTAGTTTAAAAAAGACAAGCAATCTACGTAACAAATGTTGCTCATAGCCTGTAGCACCTCAATGGTGCACCATTAAGTAGTGAAATAAAAATTATTTAATTAAACTGGGCCGCTACATTATATGCAAACACATGCAGAGAAAGAAAGAGAAATTCAACACTTTTGCTTGGTTTTTAGTGAGAGCTGGTTGTGATGCATTATAAAGTATAGAAAAGACACATTACTCATAATCACACACGCCGGTCCTCATGATATTTCTCACTCCCCGGTGTTTGTATGTTTTAATGATTTATAATCACACTTTTGGTGCCACTCAGATCAGGATGGGTTCCCCTTTTGAGTCTGGTTCCTCTCAAGATTTTTTCCTCATACATCTAAAAGAAATGTTCCTTGCCACATCGCCCCAGGCTGCTCATCAGAAATAAATGCACAAACTTCATTATAAGTGAATTTTGTTCAGTTCCTAGATTCTGTAAAACTGCTTCAAGACAATGTATATTGTTAAAATAGAATGCAATTTGAAATTGAAACCATAAGACTGGTATGTGGTTTTTGAACATCCCATTCCAAAATCTGTTCCACTCTATTTTGGAGTGTAGATGTGTTCCAATTCAGCCACAAGGGGCATAAGTAAAGTCAGATACTGATCTAGGGTCTTGGGTGCTTTGGGCACAATTAGAATTCACATTCTTTTAAAATGTGTTCTCAGTACTAGGCCACTTAAGATCTTCCACTCCAACCCATGTAAACCATATCTTCATGGACCTTGTTTGTGCTGGAACAGGTTTAGGTCTCCTAGTCCATATAAATGGATACTTTAATGCTTCTGTAAAGTCAATCTATTCAATTGTGTGTCTCCAGCTTTGTGGCAACAGTTTGTGGAGGAACCTGTTCTGCTCCACACGAAAACAGATACAGCATGTGTTCACAATCATGGTGCTTAAGTTTTACGGCTCTGTTGTGTCTTAAAACAAATTAATCTGTGATGAAAATGGACAAATGCTTGGCGGGACAGCTTTGCATGGACTGAAGTCTCAGAATATTAACATCGCATTTGCAATAAATCTTTCAGCATTTCAATCTATCCAATTAATAATTGAGACTGGATATTAGGGATGAGGAACTTAGTCCAGAGATCCAGCACTTGTCCAGCACTAGACCAGGGTTCGGAAACACATATTTATGGTTTGTATTTTGAGAACAAGATGTACCTTTTTTTACTTTTATTATGCTTAAGATATCCGTTCATAAATCATCTGTGAAATAGGAATTGTGGTATTACTGGAGATCTATTTAGTAAAAAAAAAAAAAAAAGCTTGTATCTTAAAAAGATTGAAGTTTAAAGTTTAAGAACCTTGGTGGTGCCGGGATATTCAAAATATCATTGAATAACAAAATAAATACAGTGGAAACATGCTTAACTTGAAAAATGAAAAATGTAGGCCAAATATTGGGATACATTCCAGCCATCTGGAAAGAATGCTCAATGTTCTGCCACATGAAACCATCATAACTGACCTCTTTGCCCTCATCCCTGATGTGTAGTATAGCCATTAGCAATTTACACTTTTAATTCTTTGACATAACATTTAGACTGGTGAATTGTAATATAACTCTCAAACACACACATATAATTTAGGGACACTATGTAGACAGTGATTTAAAGGTTTTTGGATTTAAAAATGCAATCCGTGACTGTATTAAATATGGTGGTATCTCAGTGGTCAAAACATTGGACTGTAAATCAAAAGTTCACAAGTTGAAATCCCAGCACCACCAAGGTGCCACTGCTGGACCCTTGAGCAAAATGCTTAAACCTCAACTGCTTGGTTATAAGTTGCTCTGGATAAGGGCATCCACCAAATAACATAAATATTAAAATAATTTAAAAAGAAAAACTACATTTTTAGAAATCATCAACACTTTACAAAGATTCTATAATAAGAAAACTGTTGTTAAATCAAACTATCTTTACTATACAAAGAACCCTTTAAGATCCCTTAAAGGCCCTTCAGAGGAAACCCAAAATGACATACAAAACTCTGTAAAAACAGTAATTAAAATGTCTTCTTTTTACTGCTAATTATCTAAAAAAAAAAACCCTTGAGAGAAAGATTTTTCTTAAAAAAGTTGGATTGAGGCCCACAAAAATCCAAAGCGAACATGAAAATTCTTCGGCTCTGAAATTAACTCCACTTTGAGCTTGAAGGTGTATGGCACAAAGTGCTGCACGAAGTCAACCCTTTTGAGAAGCCAAAAAAACTTTCCAAGTAACACTGAGATTTTTTGACAGAGTTGTTCTGAAACAATTAAGTGGAGCTTTTACATAGACAATGAGCATGAACTTCAGAGAAATAACACTTAAAAATTTTTTTATTTATTTAATTTAGTGCCTTAAAAAGTTTTTATTTTATTTTATCCCTTTGCATGAAACCTCAAAAGCTATAATAAAATGGTTTTCTTTGAGAAAAGCTTCCAAAAAACAGCAAACTTTTTTGAATATCTGCATTTGAAGCAATTTAAACTCAATTGTTATCTATAGTTTAATAGGTAAAGCCTTCATCAGACCATGTTTGACCTTTTAGTCAAAGGCTTCACATGGAACCTCAGTAGAACCCATTAACAACAAATGGCTGAATCTATCCATATAGAAACTCTAAACCATATACTCCAAAGACTTGTCTATTTAAAGCAACAGTAATTGACTGAATAGAGATTTAAAAATAAAAAATTACACCGTCAAATTGGAAGAATTTTAATGTGACCACAAGAATGTTCTTCTCATAACATATCAAAAGTAAACTGTACCTGCTTGTCTGGAAACTAGACACACAAATTCCTGCACTAAGGTAAGCAGTCCATGTGTTTCTGCTCTGGACCCAAAAACCTAATTTGAGGCCCGGGCGTGCAATAAACCAACGGAAATGATCCTCGGTCAGACGTTATTTCAGCTGTCTATGACTAAAATAGAAATGTATTCTCCTGTGGGCCCTTGAAGCTGATGGTGGGTAAAAAATAAACACACACTCCACTCATAACCCTGAACTGTCATGTATCGACAGAGGTTTTGTAATCATTCAATGACACAGCCCCAGCTCTGCTATGATGGCCTCCTCTTGTTGATGACTAACGTGTGACATCATCCCCATCTGCCAGAACTATATCCTCTATAAATCTGCTCCAAACTGGTGGAACACACCAAACTCTCTTTTTTTCACTTCTCCTAGGATGGAAAATGTTTCTAAATATAGGGATTAAAGAAAAAGAAGACAGTCGACTGACTGAATTACTGCCATCCCATCCTTCTTGAAACCGGGTCAAACGTTGCCCTAGGAAACTCTTTATTAGGAAAAAGCTGAGGGAGACGGGAATAACAGGCTGTGTTTGTTGTGGTAAAAATGGCTTATAAACCGTGTTGTTGGAACCTCAGACGCTTCCATTACCACACTGCAGGAAGAGTTTAGATTTGAAAGCCAGGTTGGTAAAGTGGCCCTGCTTCAAGTCTTTCAATTGTGATGCTTGATTCTGCTAATAGTTTTTTTTAAAAAATCACAGCAAAAAAAAAAACAAACAAAAAAAATAAAATAAACGTGTGAAATCTAAGTTCATCTTTATTGCTCCCAAAGGATTTAAGAGGTTAAGTACCAGCCAGGTGCTGCTAATTAAATGACCTTAATTATCATCAGCAAGTATGACCACCTGTATAAAATTGGCGGTTTTAGTAAATTGTTGGTCTCGATTATTCAGGTCTGAGTTAACAATACCAAGGGGAAAGATAACAATGATCTTACAGAAGTAGCTGTTGCTGTCCATCAATCTTGGGAGGGTTATTAGGCCATTTTCAGACTAATTAAGTTTGTTGATTTATGTTGTGTCTTTGTTCTAATGGCATTATAACTTTTGTAATAGGCTACTGAGAGATTGTTTAAGTACATATGTAAAACTCTTGAATCCTAAAATCCAGATTTTTTTTTTTACATCCACTTATACGTTATGTTATCTAATTTTCAGAGAAGGAGTCTCCAGCACTCATTTTTTTTCTGACACTTTCTAGATAACATGACAGCAGTCCATCAGACAAAAAAATGCCTGAGGGAACAACTGTCTCTGGCTGCTATAACATGAGTAATGAAATAACATAAAATGCAAATATCAACAGATAGAAAAATGTCAGAAATTAGAGTCCATAATAACATTACAACCTGTCATATATTATTTCTTATATAGTCAGATAATAATGCAAAGGACCTTAGCTAAATGCCTTACCATTGCGTTGACCAAAATTAGTAAACAATGTAAGCAATCTTTGATTTTAACAATTGTATGAAATCAGAAAACTGTGTTAGGAGTTCCACTCTAATCCAAATCCAACCTTAAACCTAATAAATACATCCTAATGTACTATTTCCCAAGTTGCCTAGCTTATTCTCTGGATAATATTTCTTTTGGTTAGTAATGCAGTTGAAATAAAGATTGGTGGTGACAAAGTTTGTTGTCTTTACTGTTAAATCGGAGGCAGAAAATCGAACCATTGTTGACCTTAAGAATAGTCCCAAAAATAAACATCCTTTTTACTTTACATTGATGTCCTTTGCAATATTGGGATATTGGCACTGTTTGACAATATTTGACAACTTCAAATTTTCTTATACAGTGTTCACTCATTAACATGACTCATTTGTCACCAGAATAGATAGTCAATAACATTTATAGCATTTGCTAGATGCTTACAATTCTCTCAGTAATATGAGTATACATATACTCATGACATTCAGATCAGTTGACATAATAATCACTGATGTACCACTTGCCTAGCACAATAATCTTTGGAGTTTTTTCTTTTCTTAGCTTTACTGTTCTTGACATTTAGGCAGTTCTAATAGTTTTGCTCAGGGAATAAAGTAAGAGAGAACCAGCCAGCTGGACAAGCAAGAGATTCTACTTGCCTTATCTTTGCCTATTTGACTCATGTTCCGAGTCAATTCACAAAGCTCCACCTTTTGCATTTCAATATTGTATTTCCAATGAGGCATGTTCATTTATTTTTAGTCACATGAACCTTTTTTGAATCCCTACTAGGTAATGACCTGGTCTGACTAAATAATGTAGAAAAGACAAATAAAAGCCAATCTGGTAGTGGCTACTCCACTTCACACAGATCTCAAACTGAATTCATGAGCCTTATACACTGTGGCATTGCAAAGCTTCAAGATCAATTGATCCTTTATCTTCCCCATATCATCCATGGAAACAATCGAGTGATGTACATTGTGAGCAGTCATGATAAACAACGTAGAGAATACAGACAAACTGCATGTACGTGGGATTTTCTCTTTTATTAGTGGCCATTTGCTTTTACACTAAAGAGGAAATGCAGTAACCTGGGAAGTGGAAATAGTTATGTTAATTCCACCGGGTCTGGTGAGACTCTATAAGAGCTCCCTGTGGTTTTCTCTCTTGTGACACCTTTTAAGAATTGTCCATTTGTTACCTCTAAAACTACAGTGTGAGTCTCGTTTAGTTAGACTTGATGACTACAGCCCAAAACAGCATGTTCGAATGTTATAAATAAAAGTCTAATAATATATGCATTTTAAAATATTATAATTGAAGAATTCTGCTAAAGACAGTGCCCCTGTGTACAAAGCCAGCTCCATGTAGATATTCTTTACATGTTTTGGAGTGGAAGATCTTGAACATCAACTCTATTGAACACCTAAAGGATGAATTGGAATGCTGACACCCTCAAAGCCTCCTCACCCTACATGTTTTCTCAGAAGAATGAAGGTTATAATAACAGTAAAATAGGGGCTAAGTGTGGAATGGGATGTTCAAAAAGCACAAAAGTTTTCCAAAAAAGCCAAGTAGAAACAATTGGTTATTAAAAAAAGGAAAAGCCGCATTTTTATGAGCGTACACAGCGGGAGAGTTTTGCTTCATTATTTTCTGGCTGCTTGGCTCAAGCAAAGTTTGGCTGTTGATTGACATTTGCTTGGCTCAAGTCTGAAAATAATAGCCATCTTTTCATCCAACACACACTCGTTTGGTTTTTATTCTTGCTTCCCCTCTGGATTTTCTTGTTAGCATTTTTTTTCTCAAATGGAATGCTTAAGCGAAACCATTGAACTGGTTTGTATACATGAGGCTCAAAACAACATAGCCAATGCCATTTTAAGCGTCGTGAATGTAATGAAGTTATTTAAAAAATGTTGAAAATATGTTATATATTATTTAGGTGTAATCCATTTAGGTTGATTATTTATGCCCGCACATGCTCTTTGAATAACAGCATAAAAGCGACATCCGGCAAGCAAAGAGAAGTGATCGTTTATGGAAAATCTGAGCATACTGTCCAGGACAGGATAAATATCTGGCAAAGATGCGAAAAGAAAGAAACTACACAAGAGCAAAGAGTTATGCTCCACCATCATCCATCCTCAGATTGTTGACTCAAGTCCATAATGAGACAGACAAGAGACCGGTTACTCTGTAACTCAGAATCTTGTGAGGCTTTGCATAAACTTTCACACAAACAACCTCTTCCATAAAGGACGTGGCAACCCGTCACCCTGTTCCCCACGATGGCTAATTGCAGGGTTCATATTGCCAGCAGCCGCAGCATGCTGAGCCCAGAGTGTTAGATTCTGGCTCTGTTCTCAGATATGAAGGCATATGTTTTACAACGGCCTGTATATTCCACAAGAGCTGCTACGAAATGATGCGAACATACAGAAGGTGATGGATTTTCAGCTTTGCCACGGTGAAAAAGTTAGGATCAGGTCCTGATTTTTAGTCTTTGCAGAGCAATATGATATATGATGAGGTCTCCTGCTACAGAGCTCTGACGCTCAACCCTATCGAATGCCATTGGGATGAATGTAAACGCTGATTGCACCTCAGGCATCTTCACCTCACCTACATCAGTATCTGACTTTACTAACAACCTTGTAGTTAAAAGAACACAAATCTCACCATGCACAATCCACAATCTGGTGATCGGGTGATCGATCTTCCCAGAAGAGTGGAAGTTATTATACCAGCAAACGGAGACTAAATGTTGACTGGGATGATTAAAATGCACATGCAAACCTTGTTTTTCATACAATTTGTCTAATTGGTGGTTTTAATCATTTACATTATCATTATTATTTTTTTTATTTATTTTTTCACACATATCCAAAATATTGTGTTACATTTTAAACAAGTTTTGAACATTTATAAATGGCAAAAACAAAAACAAACTGGTCTTTTTTTTCATTTTGAAAGATAGAAAGGGTTTATTTTTATGATTTCCGACTACTAAGGAGCATTAAGTGCACACTGCATCTCAAATACCCGAGTCACATTAATAACACCCAAAGGTATACAAGACTTTCAAAAGTGCAGTTACAGTGTGTACAGTGGGTTTCCCACAAAGTATATGTCTTCGTGTCAAACTGTGCAATGAATTCTGTTAACTCCTCCATAAGGCACCACTTTTGTGGTGTTACTACTGGTTTAACACCATTTCCTCCTGTCCAACCATACTGTGTTTCGTTACGTGGAAAAATTCAGGGAAAAAATGTATAAAAGACAGGCTTCTAATACAGTTCACACCCTAAATATTACAGATGTGCTCCAGCTGAGTCTCCAGGTTGTACTTCATGATCATACCCTGTCGGCTGTTTTTTTTTTTTTTTTTTTTTTTTTAAGAAGTGTGTTGTACAGGATAAAGAAGAAATAGAAAGAGACCGAAATTGAGTTTGAGACATTTGTATTTAAAATTATATCTTCTTATTGTTTTCAAATGATTTGAATACATTAAACAGTTGATTGAGTGCAATTAAGTGGATTTTTTTTTTTTTTGTAGGGGGTGTTTGTTTGTTTGTTTGTTTGTTTGTTTGTGCGCACCTGACCATTTCACTTTGGCTCTTTTACGCTTCGCACATTTAATGATTTATTCTTAAACATTTCAAACCCCTTTTACATGTGAAAGTGCTATAAAGCCAGGTGCCGACATAACAGCTGAAGTTTCCTTTCCTTTTTGTTAAACACCCCCCGCTCATTTTGGACATGCTCTTTTTTCTGCGTGAGCACAAACCGTGACTGGGAGGAAGATGAACTTGTGAGGCACGTCCAGAAAAAAAAATCCATGAAAACATCAAAAACATTCAACAAAGTTTTAAGATCATGCTCTTAAAAAATAAAAAGACTTTCTTACCTGTCGGGATTTGCTCACGGGCGCTTTGAGCGCAGCCAGCCAGCAGCGCAATGGTGAGCGCGTAAATCCCCGGCAGGAACACCATGATCAAATTCAGGACAAGAGGACAGAGTGCTAGAACAAGCCCAGAAGAGAAGACCAGGGTGAGAAGAACAAGCGCAAGTCCGCCCAGTCAGCCTGCGCGCTGGGTTTTCTTTTCTTTCCCCTGTTTTGGCTCAGCAGTGCGGGTCAGTGCGCATCCAATCCAGACAGTCCCGCAGGAGTCTCTCAGTCCCGGCTGAGTACAGAGGAAACACTGTCTGAACACACAGAGCTGGAGATGAGGTGCATCTACAGAGGGGCAGGGAGGGAGAATGAGGAGGGCAATTCCAGTGCGCAAAAGGCGGTTCATTTTGAACCATTACACAGCAAACCCCCTCCTCCCTACCACACACACACACACACACACACACACACACACACAGAGAGAGAGAGAGAGAGAGAGAGAGAGAGAGAGATTTATAAAAACAATTATTTATTGCCATTACTTTTTAAATACAATCGCCACAAGCATTAGAATCAATCAATCAAATAAAGCAATCACAAGTAAAAGTCAAAGATACTGAAAAGATATCAAATTTGACCTCATTTTCTAATGTATGAGACATTCCTTTGGATTTGCAGTTATTGGATTTGTAGTTATTTTCTGATTTGTGCCTAAACTGAGCAATACAAACGCAAGGCAAGGCCCCTAACCTTGAATGAGAAAAATGTAAGTTGTTCTGGATAAGGGTGTGTGTGCCAAATGCCATAAATGTGGGTGGATAGAGAAAGAGAGCGTTTTATTTTGTCATGACTCTCACAATACTGGCAAAAACATCAGAGGAAATAATTAAATAAACAAACAAGTAAATAAATAGTGGGAACACTGGCCTAAGGCATGAGTCCAGTGTCAGACAAACCTATTATATTGCTTGATAGTTCTTTCTATTTATTGACTTTTGCCCCTTCCCATTCTCAGGGTTCACCAAGTGTCCTGACTAATGCTGGCATTTTTTCCTTTCTTTGTTTGACTGTACTATTGAATGTAATATATGAAAGATTTCTGTGTCTATATATTTCTGTAGTTCTTTTTTTTTTTATTTGTCTTCAAAGTCAGTATCCAACAAGGCAAAACATGTCGAAATTTGAATTCTATTTAAAAATGCAATGCATATGATCTAATAGTTTAGACAGCCTTTTGCCATGTTTCACAGTTCATGATTCACTGCACCTCAACATCATTTATCTGTAATAAATAGACATTCGGTGCAACCCAGATGAGGATGGGTTCCCTCTTAATGCCACCTCGGGGAGTTTTTCCTTGCCACAGTCGCCACCGTCATCAGGGATAAACTTACACATAAAGAACATTTTATTCATTGTTTATTACCACATTATCATAAGCTGCTTTGAGACAATGTTCATTGTTTAAAAGCGCTGTACAAATAAAAATGAATTGAAAATTGAATTACAAATACATGACAAATAAATAAACAGCCTGCAATAAATACTGACATGCTATCATTTTCTTTAACAAAATGTTTATTTAACCTTTATGGAAGGAGTCTCCAGTGCCAGCACTTTGTAACTCAGTCCTATTTTTTGGAACAGAAAACTTTGTTTCGGTCATGTTTTGTTTCTCCGTCTTCTATTTGCGGTTTAAATGCAAACATAGATACACTTGTATCCAGGATGGTATATAGTGGTCTTTTACTATCAATCAAAGCACAAAAAAAAGACCTTCTGGCTGTGCTTTATGAACAGTAAGGTCACCCCCAGACTCCACACTGAGAGCAGTGACGTTAAAGCACCGCGGGAGCGCCCAGGCGTGAGAGTTACTCCAAACACTCCATTCATCTCTGTGTTTGTGAATAGTGTTTGGTGCAGCTGGATAAACAAATGAGCAGGAGGGTCCTCATTTGCACTGTAAGAGGGAATTCATGTGTTACTTCATGTGTTTACTCAACAATTTAGGAACAAATTCAAGAGTCACTCATGTACAGTATGTAACCTGCATCATAAACACTGTTATAAAACTTTACTATAGAGAAATGACTATTAGAGTTTAGATTCCTGTTGCAGTCTGACTACAGAAATGGATTTTAAATGGATTTACGTTTAATGTCCCAAAGGCCAAAACCACTTACTATCTGTGTATGCATTTGCTGCTATAGTTATAGTTTACACTAAAGCACTAAGCTTATACATGTCAACTTTATAAACTTTATAACATTTGGTAATGTCGATTGTTTAATGTGCTTACAAATAAATCTGAATTAAAAATAAATTATAGGAACAGCTTAATGACATTAACTAATATGTCAGATGTACCACATATTGTAATCTAAAACTAATAACAAACAAACACAAATAGAAATATGCTATTTTTAGAGAATGATAAAAAATAAAAAAAAAGACTCATTAATATAAGGTTTATATAATGTTCTTGGAAGGATTCTCCAGTTTAACCAGTGTAACATTCAATAAGTTTTTTATTACAAGAAACTCCTTAGGTCAATTCAGTTCAATTGCATTTGTATAGAGCAGTAAACAGTAAACATTGTCCCAACGCAGCTTTACAGAAATAAATAGATTACAAATTGAAATATTAGCATAAAATATTTGTCCCTATAAATTTATCCCTAATGAGAGAGCCCGAGGTGACAGAGGCATGGGAAAACTGCCTGAGATGTTATGAAGACACCTTGAGATGAACCAGACACAAAAGGGAACCCATCCTCATCTGGTTATTTGATTTCTAGCATTCCATCATTGTTGAGGTTATCAGCTGTTCACTGATGAAAATTTTGAACTGTTCATGGCAAAACAAAAATTAATTCTAGGCTTAAGCCATTGTAACAGCTAGTGGTTTTTGCCTGATAAGTTACATACTCTGAAAGTGTGAGTGAGAACACAGACTTTGTTTCATGTAATTTCCATAACATTTACATGCATCAATCATGTAACGAAGTGGAATAGCAGATACATGTTTAAATGCAGATATTTGTTTATCACTCAACCATACATCCGAAGGCATGAAAATGTAATTTTGAAATGAATAGAGACACAAACAAGAAAACCATAACAAAGACCAGGACAACAGGAACAGGAACAAGACAACAGCCATAAGTAAGAAACATAAGACCAAGAGTGTAGTGTGAGGTGAATCTTTACACAAGTGATAAATGTTGGAAAATGTTGTCCTTGGCCATAATCTTTACAGTAATTATAAAAGTCAAGAATGTTTAGTTATTAATAATCATTAACAAAAAAAATTCTATAGAATTAGAGAAATAAACATTTCCAGGCATACTGTTATGTAAAATACTGTTTGTAAAAATATTTTTTAGGATTTTAACTGTAGCTCTTTTCTTTTATTGACTGCATCATATGAGTCTGTCATTTGTTTGTTTTTTTACATATCACCAGGTCACCATGTTCACCATGTTCACCACGTTCAGCTCTTTTAAAGATGAGAATTTGCAGTGAGACACAAATACCTTTTGAGTTTTCACACACTACTTATGTAAACAATAGATTTATTTTATTCACTAAAATTAGATATTCGTTACACTTGCTAGAGTCTTTTCATGAGATGTTTATGAAGAAGTTCCCATACTTTCTCACCACCAATTAACACATTTTGACCACTTACTCAACAATGTGTGTATTTGTTTACTAAGACTGTCCATATATATATCATTAATGCTCAAATTATTATAACGATAACATTTAGGATTCATTTCTGGAGACACAAATGATGACATATTTCTTGGAAAATTTTGTGAACCTAAGAATTTGGTTTGTCGTTGAATATGTTGATGATCATGCCCAGGGTGTTCATGCTGGACATCGAACCACATCCTCCCACTTATTTGAATTTGCACTGTACACATTTTTCATACATCTCTTGAACTTGTCCAGATTTTGTAGCATTGCAACCTTGAAAATTATTATTGAATAAAGTAAAAATACATGCATTTAAAGCATCATGTTTTTATTTTTATTTTTCTTTAAATACCCTGAATCCCTGTTTATTGCATTACATTTTAACTAAGCCTGGCTTTGGTCATTGGTTTTTGGTTTTTGGTTATAAAAAAAATCCTAAAACTTCCACAGAGTACCAGTAAATCCGTTATGAAAAATGGAAAGAATATTGCACAAACATGACTCAGCCTAGCCATGGACATCCAAGAAAATTAAATGACTGTGTGAAGGATTTTGCCAAAAAAGCAACCAAAGAGCCAAAAGTAACTTTCAGCATGGTGCTCCCACCACCACGCTTCACTGAATGGCTGTTCTAAAAATGGTGGCCAGTGCTTTATGCCAAGGAGGAAAAAAAGGTTTTGGTTTCTTTAGACTAGAGATTATTTTTCCACATTTCCTTTCAGCATGCCTTCTGGTGAATTCCAAAACCGTATTTCATGTAATGCCATTGCTCCATAAAGCACAGCTTTGTGTTGCTTTGGTTGTCTTTCAGCTGGACAGCTGTGGATCTCTCCAGCTCATTTAGAGTTGGACTTTTGGTTAATTCTCTTGAATAATTGCCTCCTTATGTTTGATAGATACGTCTGTAGATAGCACCATTTTGTTAATGGATTAATAATGGATTTTAGAAAAATTAATGATTCATGGGTTACACATTTTAATGCTGCAAAACTCCCATTTTACCACATCTACCAAATGTGCTCTATTAGATTCAAATCTGATGACTGGGGAGGCGAGAGCAATGGAGTACACTGAATCCATTGTCTTGTTTATGGAGTCAGTTCAAGATGACATGTGCTTTAAGACATGGTGCATACTGGAAATCATTAAAAGTCATTCAAAGGTGGGTAAACAATCCTTAGACTGTGGCATTCAAACAATGTTAGATGGATCATAATAGGATCGATGTGTGCCACAAAAACCTTCCCCACACCATTACATCACCTCCACCAGCCTGAACTGTTGATATAAGGCAGCTTAGTTCCATGGATTATTTTTGCTTTATGTCAAATTCAGCCCTGCCATCTACAGAAGAAACCAAGATTCATGAGACAGAAAGAGCAACATTTATTTTCAAATCTTCTATCCAGTTCTGGTGCCCACTGTAACCTTTAATTCATGTTCTTGGCTGAAAAGTGCCTGTTGTAGAACCTGTGGTCATCTTGCTATTGTAGCTTATTTACAGATGTAAACAGTAGATGTTGAGTTACCGTGGCCCTCATGTCAACTCGAACCTATCCAGACATTCGCCCCTGACATTTCACAGTATGTTTCTGTCTGCCTTTCTCTGGAGTTTTTTTTTTTTGTTAATTGCAGAACTCTGTGCGAACAATATAGACCATTGTGAATAAAAAAAAATCCCAGCAGATCAGCAGTTTCTTTAATACTCAAACCAGATGAGATCACATTTATTCCCCATTCTGATGTTTGATGTGATTGAGGAATGTCAAGAAAGAGCAGGTGTGCAGGTGTTCCTATTAACAGTGGCCACTGCCTGTATAAGCCAAATGAAGGTAATATCAGATCCAACTTGTTTTAGTTTCTCTTGGGAAAAGTTCAATGTTTCAAGGCACTGTACTACATCCCCTGTGTCTTTTTCGATAAAGGATCAGTTTAAAAAGTACTGAAGAAATCGTTCAAATATGTGCTTTTAGACATCTAATGTCCAAATGTATTTCTCCATTTAGTTAGCTTCTGAAGAAAAAGAAGTGGCTGGGGGGGCTTTCTGCATCTGGATCCACTGTTGGCTTAGACACTGAGACACAAGCCTGCCGTTCATGTTCCACATCTGTATTCGATTAGCTGGGTGAGAAGACTACATGCAGAACATTTGCTCAAATCACACTAGTGGTCAGTGGGTGGTTTACATACGCCTGCATTTAATATTCTACTGTAAAGAGATCAGAGCTATATTGTTGATTTAAACGAGCGATTGTAGTGAAAACTCCCCGTGAGCAACAACAGCTTGTTAGACTCACATTACAACCAGATTGTTACATTTTGTCTGTGCATTCTACTAAAACAGAATGGAAATAATTTAGCAAGAACGTTTTTTTTTTTTCTAAAATAAGGGCAAAGAAAAGCAGTATTTACAGTATGTAATGAGTAAAACAGGACCTGCATTATAGGAAACTAATCAAAACAGTGGTGGGACATGGCCTGCAGCCTGGTACATATGGAATTACCAAAATGAAGTATTGTTTTGCAATTACAACATGTGCCAAATCATTTTTTCTCAGCACAATCTCAATGACAAGTTTAACAAAACTTTAAAAAAAATGACCACAGTTCTAAGGCTCATGGTGGTGCAGTGTGTAGTGTTACTGCCTCAGAGCTCCAGGGTCTGGTTCAGTTCTAATCCTAGCTTCCAAAATCATGTCAGGAAATGGGCTGGTTATGATAAATAAATAGGAATACAGATTAACATGGCAGAGGTAGAGCTGTAACTTCCTGGAGACAGAACAGGAAAAAATCATTTGGTTTTATTTACAAAATTTTTTATTTGCACTACATAGGCCTGTTCAGTAAATGTATGTTTTAATGTCTGTCTAAACCAAAGAAATAAAATCAAACTCTGTAAAGCATCATATTTTTTTCCATTACTTCACATTGCATTAAATCGCATCGTGTTGAATCTATGAAAAATTAGATGGCTCTGCATCATAATAGGGATTTTTCATATCGCATTCGTAGCTGCTCCATATGTATCTTTAATGTATTATATCGTTGGCTACGCATCAAAATCAGCTTCAGTGATAGAAATCACATCCCTATAAATAATGTATTTTCCAAGTGCAAACATCAACGCTATGAATATTCATTAATCGTGCACCAACGACTGAATGTAAAATGCTGAATGCAGAGTGAATCTTTGGAAATAAAATGCAAGCCTTGGCGAGCAGATTTGTCATTCTTTTTGTTCCAATAAATGAATTAGAACTAGAAAGTTGTTTGCACCTTTTGTCACAGATGACAATCCAAGACATTCCCTCTGGCTGTTCCTATTTAATATACACAGTGGTTTTAAGGCCCAAATGGTTTCCAAATCACAATAGTGAGTCATTCATTCACCATGCCGAGGTACCACAATCCGGACCTTTAGTCATAATTTCTGTCCAGAAATAGGTTTGTCCCTTTTCATTTTCAGTCCTTTCCTTTTGATTGTACCTCTTAAATTACATGCTTGGATCGATCAAGGACTCTCCTGTCTCTTTTTTTTGTCCCATTGCCTAGGCTGGACCTTACCCACCCATGACCACAGTTGGAAGTTTTGCAGCTGGCTTGTTAGGAGAAAAGAGAATTACAGATGCCATAAGAATGAGAGTGTAGTCCAAAACTGAGGGACAATATTTGTGTTATAATGGCTTTATGAATCTAAAGCAGGATAGGATCCAGGCACAATATTATTATTGACTTGTGATTCATTGTGCATTGCTAAATCCATTTAACAATCGACTTTAATCGAATAAAACGTTTTGCATGTTTCACACAGAAACGCTAGAACATTTGGATTGAATGCCGCAGAGGATCAAAATGGTAATCAGCAGTGGGATTTGAAGCAGTGACTGATTGGAAAGAAGTTTGGTTGGTAGTGTCGGAGGTTGGGATGGGGTCAGGTGGGTCAGGGCTAAACAGGAGAATTTGACCCCTGGTGAAAAGAATTTCATTTATGATCGGTTCTGAAAGGTTTTCAGGCAACCCTGAAGACAAACTAATCACCCGAATATTGTCTCAGATCCCCTGGGGGCTTATACAAGTTGTAAATTTCTGTGTTAACTTTAAGACCATTGTATTTACAGGTCGTAAATTGAATTTCCCCTAACAGAGGGGCGTAAAAATTTACACTTAAATGGTGTCAAATGTTGGGCCATCAAATCGTGGTTCAAAAGGGTTTTATAATGGATAGTCATTATAAACAATTAAATGATTTCGGGGAACTCTAGAAAAAGGATGAGTATTCCCATCTGTTAAATGTGTGAGTTCATAAGCTTTTTTTTTCTTGCATATATAGTCATTATAACGAATTTTGAATGATTTGTTAGCTTCCATTTGTTACTATTTTTGTGACTAGTCGTAACTTCGGTTAATAAAACAGGGAAAGCCTGCTCTAAATTTGATAGGTAGTTGAAGTCCAACTATGATTTGTGTTTACTTTTTGTTAATTTATGTTGTCTTATTAATTTGTAGGGTTGGAATGATAATAAAAGCCTTGACTTGACTTAATATTTTGCAGTTCAAATTATTTTTATTTGTAGAGCGCTTTTAACAATACCCATTATATCAAAGCAGCTTTGCAGAAATAAAGGTTATACAATTGTATAAAAAATGTATACGTTCTTAAGTTTATCCCTAATGAGCGAGCCATTGGTGACTGTGGCAAGGAGGCAGGAGGAAGAAACCTTGATAAAAACTCAAAAGGGAACCGATTCTTAACCAGGTGGTACCGAATGTCCATTCATTATTGTTGAGGTGTGCAGTGAAGTGCAGTGCAGTTACAGGACACTCCTTAGTTACCTCATGCTACATGGTTTCTCTGCAACATGACACGTTACATTTTTCATGCTTTAAACTTCTTCTGAGAGAAAAAATGAGTGGGTGTTGGGAAAAACAAATGTTTTTGTGGTCTATAAAAGTGGTAGCATAAAAAATGTGTTTTGTGGATGTTCTATAAAGGGGCAAGTATGATGTCATTCTATAATAAAACGTTGGCAATTTGTTGTGGTATGTCTTCAGTAAAACACTAAGAGGTTGTGTTAGCGAAATCGAAAGGATCTTGGTTCTAAAAGAAAGGTCTAAGTGGTACCTCGTTTTTATCGCACAATTCTTGCGTTTTTGCTATGTTCTGATCACAGCACACCCCTAACAAGTTCAATATTTAATTATGATTTATATGAAACTGCTACAGAATTACACATCAACCTACAAAATACAGCACCCAGAGGGCTGTTAATTTGCCATGTGCTGCATATCAATAGTCTTCGACATCCAGGCTCCTGTGCTATGTTTGCACAGATGTTTGCTGAACCTTTGCTTTCACGTTGTCACTTTCACTAAAAAGTTCACATACTGGATCCAGGTGCTGTGTAAATCTCCGTGCAAAGTTGACCAATGGCATACTTGTTATCATTTATATCCATAAGCAGCTCTCCAAAAAGAAAGACGGCATAGAGAAGGTCTTTGCTGTAGACTACACGTCTTGCACGTCTCACTTCGTCCGACACTGTTGCCCTCTGGGAATGTGTAATTTAGGTAAAGAACATAAGTCAGGGGAAAGTATACATGTCGGGAATCCTCCAATTTTGGAAAGCAGAAATAATAAACGTTCATCAAATGGCCACAGACCTGCGGAGTCATGCTTTTTTTTTTTTTAGCCTAAGAGAAGAATAGTATTTAATGGGATTAAGAGAGTCTCGACAAACAGCATGTAATAATAGCAGAGCTTTTACATTTTTTTTTTATTCCAGAATGCTGTTGAAATTCTGATTGTTTCAAAAGGGGTTGATAATCATCACATTTGTTTAATGTGCTTGTTCATAATAAGTCTCTCTGGAAACAACTTATGCAGATAAACGCTCCACATCAGCTAGAGTACAGTAGTTTAATTAGAATTATTTTAATGCATACATTTTTTATTTTCATTGAAACATCACACATATTTCTAAATCCAATTCATCTCAAAAATATAATTTTTTAGATTCAATTTAGATTAGGGTGGGTAAAAAGACATTGCAGCAACACAACTTGACGGAAGCCTGACCCAAGCCTGAAGCCTGACTTCTGGAACTTCAAGGCTGTTTTGAGCACGTCTAGGAATTTCCATGTGTCCTCATTAGTTCTATTAATGACTAGTGGAATTTAACTTAACTTTATATAC
>JAAIIK010000119.1:634783-646719 GCA_014706435.1 Silurus glanis
GACTTGCATCTAATTATGAATGCTTTGGTTGATGATCAATTTATACTGTAGTTCCCTTTAATTCTGTAGACAATTCTTTCCTTTCTTTAAATCAATGTATTTTTTATACAAAAAAAAAAGAGAAAGAAAGCAAAGTATACAGTCTTTTTATGAAGACTTGACACTGGAGTCTCCTTTTATTAAACGTTCTATAAACATCTTACCAAAAGCGTCACCATAATAAATAACAGACTGTCTATATTAAATAGCTGATACTATTAATATAGTCGTTTGTTCGGGCAGCCTTTAGAGTTAGCACTACTCTCTGTGCTGCTGTTACAGAAAATGAACCGAGAATCACTTCCACAGCGCTGTGGTATAATAAAGAATAATCATGTCAATTTGGTCAGTAGTCTCAGCGTTAGAGTACGCTGCAGTGCCAGTCATAAACCTTCTACTTTTGCATTTGTAGATTTTTATGTTAAGCAGGAACACAAGCCAAAATCACTACACCTTTACACTGCACACTTACGGCTCTCGATTATCTACAGGTTTTATAGTCTGAGACAGGCAGGCTGTTAAGGGATTTAACTCAAAGCATCATTGCACATATTCAAACTAGATAATGTTTCAGAGAAACTCAACCTCCATGACATTCAATAAAAAAAATAAAAAAAACAATGTATATGTCTAAACTAAAATTTCTTTCCATTACATGTCTATAAATTCTCTATATAAAGGTTATGGATTTAATAAAGAATCAGTGGGGGTCCATTTCAGGAAGCAGGTTTCAAAAAGCAGGTAAGAAAGCGAGAAAGAAACGTCCATGTTACCATGAGCAATGCATTTATAGTGGTGCTATTATTCCTGCATTTCATTTGACTGACCAGTTAAATACCAGTCTTACAACCCTAGACTGTGGAACGAGTGAAAGCAAAAAAAAAAAAGAAAAGAATGGAATAGAAAGAAATATCTGACATTAGTCCTATTATTCCAATGACAAGGTTGCAGTAGACCAAATATAGATGATAATTTATCGTCCACTATAATTCACATTCTTTGTATTCATTTGACTTGAACTTGAAATTGTCCTGTCCTATTGCCAGGCCATTTTTTTCTCATTGTTAAAACTTTTGTTATTTCTAGAAAGAAGCAAACGATATTTGCCAATATTTCCAGAAACTGCATTAACGATCAAGTTAGTTTATTTGATTCTATATATCCATCTCATAAGAAGAATAGCTAGATATATTTGACTATATTTAAGATCTTTTCATTCGCTAGAATGCGTATTTTTGCACTGTTTGGTTCCTGGAATATAGCGGACTAAATGTGACTGAATGTCTTCTCACACAGATGAGAATCATAAGCCTCACAATCTTCATTAAATGTGGTGCATCGTCTTTAATGACCTTAAATCGAAGAAACATTGGATAAATTTCAGACCTATAAAGTGAAACGAGAATAAGGCCTGCCTGGAGGTTTTGTTTTCCATATTACTGAGGTTTCCAATTTATTTCAATAAGAATAAGCAACTTTTAACACACACAGAAAACATTTGCAAGAATATAGCGAGATGAATTTTGTGTCAATTGGTAGAAATACAGTGCACTGTATCACATTTATAGTGAGTACATGTACTGTACAGTATACAGTGCGTAGTTTCTCTGCTTGTTTATTGGTTGAAGTGTCCTATGACGTCAAAAAAGAGGCGGAGTTAAAGATACACATCAGCGCATTCTTAGCTTACTGTACTGTATTAATATTTTACTTTATTTTATACAATTTTAAAATTTAATTACTAATACTATTTTTATTAATAAATTCCATTATTTTAACATCAAACTCCATTAAAACAATCCCCTCTATGTTTTTTTAGTCTATTGTGCTATCTGAGAGAGACCGGGAAAATCAGCCAAAGTAATTAGTTATGTGGCAAAAGCAATTCCACGATAAACCAACCGGGGGCGTGAGATTCGAACCGCGGTAAAGCGGGCGATTACTGTATAATCCTGGCTAAGCATATGCAATCTTGAATCGGATCAGTGAACCTGCAGACACGCAGAACTTTGACAAACTCATCCGAGTTGTCTATCTGGAACAGACCTCAACTCTCGTTCTTCCTGCTTCTTTTCGTTACTCATGCTCCCGCTCAGGCGTTAGTTGTTCGACTCGAAATACATAAAGTCCTGTGAACAGAAGCATCAGAAACACCAGGACATTAGGAAAGATGTAAAAGGTCATGTGTTGAACAAAAAAACTTAAATAGAGGTAAACTAACTCTGAAATAGAAGTAATATGCAAGAGAATGTCTAAAATAAATGAGCCGTTTGAGTTGTTATAGTCAAACATTTACATTTAATATTTTATAAAATTACCTCGATACAAAATCTGTTTCTATATTGCACTGACTGCTGATATTCCAATACAAACTTTCCATAACGCATTAACAATTGAGACACTTGAGAGACAAATAAAAACCTTGAATCTAAAAGCTAAGCCTTGTTTAAAATTTTAGCATAAAAAAAAAAAAATAAATAAAACTTTTGTAAATAATTAGATCATTAGAAATATTGACAATTATAATGTTATTGTGAGTAGCTATTTTTTTTTCTTAGTTATTATTTTATTTTCTGTGCGATTAATAGTCAGGAAACACCTTTTCTCTTCATTTCTTTTTTTTTCACTGGTTTTCCTGTCGTTAGTGTTGCTAGACTTTTTGTATTGTATAGCTCAGTTGGTTTGAGAAAAAAAAAGTAAGACTGTATGTGTGTCTACAGTACATTCATTGTAGGGCTTGTATTCAGCTCTAGAAGAGTAGAATCACTAAAATGTAAGCATGCTAGAGGTCAAGGCCACCTTCCTCAGATGCTCTTCAAATGTTTTGTATTTATTTTATTTGGATTATTTTTAACCAAATTCCTTTCAAAACCAATTTTGTGAATTTTCATCCGTTTCTGCTGATCATCCATTAACTAAGCTTGGCCAGGGTAAAGTGTGATGAAGAAAATCCTAACCTTTGTATTCTGTCAGTCTCATTACTGTACTCACAATGAGAAAGCAGAGTCCAATCATCACTGCTTTCATTCGGACGTCGAGGTCCATAGGAAACTGGATCCCAAAGTTATCGGTGTCGGTAAAGACCTCTCGGAGAAGCCCTGTCCACTGCTTACTGATCCTCCCGATGCTCACTTCATCCATGGTCAAAATCTGTCAAAGAACAGGAGCACATGCATAATAATTAAATACAAAAATAACTAGTCTGTATGGTAGTGAATCAATTCTGTCAATTTTTTATAGCACTTTTAACTATAAACACTGTCACATAGCAGCTTTACACAGTTAAATACATTAGGAATACAGTGTTCCCCCAGAACTCGTGGGGGTCACGTTCTAAGAGTTCCGAAAATACGCACATTTTGGACAACCCGCACATTTTCCGAGCCACGAGTGATCAGGGGTTCACTGTATAACAGTTTCAATTTATGAATGATTACTCATCAGTTCATTCCTAATAAACAGGGTTTTAAGCTTTAATGCTCAGATTCTGGCCTTTTAGCATGAGGATGTATATTTTTTTATCCAAGCAAAGACTACACTGAAAATCAGTCTGGATATGGGCAGCCTGTAAATGGAAGTGAATTCTGAACAAATACAAAGCTAGGAGAGTGCTCCTGGCTCCCTCTTGTGGACAACTGATGGTCTGACAAACATGTGAGTGAAGCACTCAGTGATTGAAGCACTCAGTGATTGAAGAGCTTCATATATAAACCTATTGTCTAATGTTAAAAGTACGATCATTCAATCAATCAATCAATCAATCAATCAATCAGTTTTAGGGTATACAACCCTAAATTAGACTGTCTTAGAAATCCATAGGAAGTGGTAGCTCAGTGGTTAAGGTTGTGAGTTGAAATCCCAGCCACACAAAGCGGCCACTGATGGGCCCCTGAGCAAGACCCTTAACCCTCAGCCGCTCAGTTGTATCTTCTTCTTCTTCTTTCGGCTGCTCCCATTAGGGGGTCACCACAGCGGATCATCCGTCTCCAATTCCCTGTCCTCTACATCTGCCTCTTTCACACCAACTACCTGCATGTCTTCCCTCACCACATCCATAAACCTCCTCCTTGGCCTTCCTCTTTTCCTCCTACCTGGTGACTCCATCCTCAGCATTCTCCTACCAATATAACTCATGTCCCTCCTCTGCACATGTCCAAACCATCTCAATCTCACCTCCCTCACCTTGTCTCCAAAACATCCTACATGGGCTGTCCCTCTAATAAACTCATTTCGAATCCTGTCCATCCTCGTCACTCCCAACGAAAACCTTAACATCTTCAGCTCTGCTACCTCCAGCTCCACCTCCTGTCTTTTACTCAATGCCACGGTCTCTAAACCACACAACATCGCAGGTCTCACCACAGTCCTATAAACCAGCCGCTCAGTTGTATAAAAAGACAAAATGTAAGTCGATCTGGATAAGGGCATCTGCCTAATGCCATAAATGGGGGAAGGGGTAGCTTAGCGATTAGGACATTAGAGTTTGGATGCAAAAGTTGCGAGTTGAAATCCCAGCCACACCAAGCTACCACTGCCGGTCCCAGTGATCTGTTATGAGAGCCAATGAGCGTGGCCCTCATAACCCTCAACCAGTTAGTTGTATAAAATGACAAAATGTCAAAAATGTAAGTCACTCTGGATACGGGCATCTGCCAAATGCTGTAAATGTAAATACATTTGTCCAATCTGTAGCACTCCTTATTTCCTCGTATAATTATGGGAAGTGACAGCTCACTGGTTTCTGAGTTTCTGATCATTAGGTCAGCGGTTCAAGCCCCAGCACAGCTACGTTACCACTCTTGAGCAAGGCCTTTAACCCTCTCTGCTCCAGAGCTGCTGTATCATGGCTGACCCTGTGCTCTGACCCCAGTTTCCTAGCAAGCTGTTAGTGTGTATAAGTCTCTTTCTTTATATTTCTGAAGGCTTTAAGCACCTCATGTGCATGACAGTGTGGTTATTGTGATATCTGAGCAGAAGCACGGTACCTCAAAGTCGACATCTGGAAGGCAGCTCCAGCCACAGAAGGGTCCCCGCAGCTTCAGCACAGGCTCCCTGTTCTCGTTCTGGATGGTGAATTTAGGAAAGAAAGGATGCCACTCTTGGAGCACATACCCCACAATGTTCCCTGGTGGAGACTGAACCTCCAGCTGATGAGATGAGAGAGACAGACAGACAGACAGACAGACAGACAGAGTGAAAGAGAGAAAAACCAGCATTCAATTCAAAGCACAATTGGAAGACTTTCTGAAAACTTGGAAACTCGTCCACTTAGTCTGGATTTCAATTCAGCAACAAAACACCGCCTGCCAAAATATCAGGGCGAGCTGGGATTGTTCGGATGTTCGTCTGCGGTCCAATCCGGAAACATCAAAACAGATCCATACCTGGGTTTCTGCCAGGACAGAAACATCATGGATGATGAAACAAGATCTTGGCTCAGAATGTGGCCATCGCTTCACTGACACAGCATTATCCTTCAGTGAACAGTGCTGTGTTTCAAATCATATTCCTGTTCAGTCGTGTTTTAGCACAAAACACTGCAGTAGATCCCCAAACCAGCTGCAAGCTAAGCTTATGTAAAAGGAATTCAGTAGCCGTTTACATAAACAAACTTGCATGTATACGGATATTTTAAGATTTACTAAAGGGCCAGGATCTAGAGAGATTCCACTTTCTGGTTTTTATGTAACATGACAAGCTGGTTTTTTTTTTTCTTGTTAAATTCAATGAAAGAAGAAAAAAAAAAGTAACCATAGAGCATCTAGTAGGGATATGTATCCCATAAATCACAATCTCACATGCGTCGCCAACCATACGATACATTAAAGATACAAATGACGCAGCTACCGATGCAATACGATTTACCCCCATTTCGATGCAGTCATTTCTGATTTCAGTTTGATTCGACACAATGCAATGCAAAAAAATATGATGTTAAGCAATTCAATATTGTACAGACAGTTCACTTTTGTTTCTTTGGTTCAGATAGTCAGCAAATCAATTCACTTATGTGGCTTCTGACTTCTAACGCATGGCCCCTTTCACACACAGGATTGTAGTGCAAAAAAAAAAAAAAACAGACAATCTTTTCCTGTTCTGTGTCCAGGAAGTTACAGCTCTACCTCTGCCATGTTAATCTGTATTCTATGTGACTCTCAGGACACGCCTCAGTCTCAATGGTGATACGTTATTCAAGTAGCAGCATCGATGCTGAGAGAACGCGCTCGTGAAACAGTTTAGCGAGGAGAAATCTATCTACATATTCTCGTCACACATTTCTGGTCACTTTCTAAATAATAATTTATACTTTATTCATTCATTATTAGCATATACTAATAATTATATATAAATAAATCGTTTTTTACTGATGTAAATATGTTATCTTATATTTTATATAGTTTTATACTTTATTTATCTGCCTTCTTTTTCTTTGTTTTATTCTCCCCATCCTATTCCCTCATGCCGAACCGTCGTAAAAAGCATTTCACTGCATGTCGTACCCTGTATGTATGTGTATGTGACAAATAAAATTTGATTTGATTTGTTTTGGCATTTATTCTCCAATGGCAGTTATAATAACTTTCACTCTTCTGGGAAGATGTTCCACTAGATTTCGGCGTGTGCTTGTCGAGCTTTGTGCTAAATCAGTCACAAGGGTGTTAGAAAAGCCAGGTACTGATGTAAGGTGAGGAGATCTAGAGTGTTCCAATTCATCTCAAAAGTGTTCAGTGCGCATTAGGACACATGTATTGCAGGCTGCTCAAGATCCATTCCAACTCATGTAAAGCAGATCTTCATGGAGTTCACTTTGTGCACAGGGGCATTACCACGCTGGAACAGGTTTGAGTTTCCTAGTTCAGCCACATATAGCTGGAAATGGCCGGTGTCCCAATACTTTTGCCAACATTGCACAGTATGCCATTTGTTGTTAAAATTAAACATAAAGAATAAAAAAACCATAGGAATAAAAGCTGTACTAGAAACCATCAAGGTGAGAGAAAGACAAAATTAATTTGACAGACAGCAGTCGTTTTCCTCCACTGCGTAGAACACGTTCTGGCCCATCGAGTTCTTGATTTCATACTTGTTATTGCTCTCGAAGCCGACCAGAGCTACAAACACAAACGTTTGTTGGGTAGGAAGGTGGTCGGAAAACCTTCTTATAATATGATAAACCATGGCGGGTGAAGGCAATAGTGACAGGAATTGCCCAGAAACAACTTTATGCCTTCCTCATGGAGGCAAGACACCTAGAACAACTACAGTATGTTGCTGCCAAACCAAGTGTAAGATGGACTTCAATACAAAAATGTTTGCCAAGCTTTAAACTCTACTCAAAAGAAAACAAGACCATAAATAATAAAATGGCATGCTGTATATTCAGGTGCAGCAATTTCATTTACTAGGAAAAAAAAATAATATTCCCATAATTTGAGAAACCTGTGCAAACAAAAACTGTAACTCATTATATCGCCATGGATCTGGCTATGTAATGGATCTGGCTAGTTTCTTCTTTTAGGTTTGTTACCTATTTTCTGGCCCTGAAACAAACTTTTAGACTGTTCATGTTTAGAAGTCTAATTATATTTGTTTTGGATCAGACTCTTACTGCCTTGCTCTTGTATGCAATCTCAATGGGGATGCTCCATTAATGAGAGACAGTAAGTAGTATTATTTTATAAATAATTGTCATCCTTAATAAAGCCACCAAATTAAGCATTATGACAATTAAAGAAATTCAAGGATAAATAAGGAATAACACATAAAGGCACAAACATTATAGGAAAATAATCCACACTGGGAAGAGTAACAGTGATTTTTTCCATCACTGTTACCACCAAGAAGAGATTTTTCATAATATCATGGCTTAAAGGAGTTTATTTCTCATAGCGCAGTAATATCCTTTTAATTACAATTTCTTATTAAATGACTGTCATTCCTTACATAAGACTTGACCATATAAATATTCATGACCTGTAATTTGTTCAACAAAACTTAAAATATTTATCGTTAAATCAATTCGAGTTGTATAGCGCATTTAACAATGGACATCGTCTTAAACCTGTTGTACAGAAATTTCATCTTCATAAATTCGTCCCTTTTACTATATTCCTAATGAACAACCAAGTGGCAAGAAGAAACTCTGAGATGGTATGAGGAAGAAACCCTGAGAGAGACCAGATCAGTTGTACAATTCCTGCCATATGATTCATTACTATAGAAATTGTGAATAAAATACAAAATAAAAGCTAAAGCTAAATAAAATACACCAATTGTTCATGGTATGGCCTGAACATCTGTCTGAGCTGCTGTTACAGAAAATGAGCACCAGTTACAGAAAATTCAGGAAATCAGTGTTGTGGTATAATATTCAATGAACTACTGATTGTTTGTGTGGCGGTATATATTAAAGTTGCCATAACGAAATAAAATATTAAAATAATCATATGCCATGTTAAAATGGTGAGATCTTATATTAAGTCAATTAATGACAATTCATATTTTTTATTTTAAGCCTCTTTATGGCCATATTTTGACCATACTTGCTTTGAAATCCAGATACCTAGCTATTAATGAAAAGCCTCTTAGACTTCCTTTATGTCAGCTTAGAGCAGGTCATACGCTTTGGGAAGACAGAAGAGTATGCAACTGTTTATAATAAAGAGCACTTCTAACTTAGCAGCACAGTGTCTTATCACAGTTCCTCAGCTTTACCTTCAGCTGCACCCACTTAGTAATACCCGATTCATTGTCTGTAGACTGACTGTGCTGCTGTACGTGTCTGATAACATTTTAAAAAGCCTCTGTCTATCATTCAGATCTATTGTACTGGTCTTATTTTTTAACTCCTGAGTCACTGAATATTTTAAAACCCAGACAAGATGACATCCTATGTATAAGCATAGGATTAAACTACATCATTATTTGTGATTAAGTGAAAACTAGAATCAGGATTAAACACTAATTTGTCTAATAAAACTAATTTTCATATTCGACTTTTCTGTCCACCCAGGACCACTGTATCATCTCAAAGTTTTCCTAATACTTGTGATTCAAACATAGCTGCAAATGTAAATTGTGTGAAAAGACAATCAGAGGATTTTAATGGAGGATCTTATTTGAGATTTGAGCCTGTGTGCTCAGCTCGAGAGAGGAGGGGAGAAGACGTCCTAGTTTGACAAGTTAACAGGCTCTGGAGGTTTCACATAGACACATGGGATGTAGCCATGTAACCTAGATATCAAGAACAAGCCCAATGACTGGTATTACGGAATCATTACAAAAGCTGGTTGGTCTTACCCTCTATGAGCTCCACCTTCTGTTTAATCAGCAGCTGATCAACCTGTATGCGTGAAAAAAGAAAAAGCTTCATTCAAGATTCATATGCACCAATATAGTGTACAGTATGCAAAGAAATACACAATTATTGTTTGAGTGATGACAATTTTTTTACAAAGTTACATTACTTACACAAATGCACACATAGTAAAATATTACCATCAAGTAAAGTGAAACACAGTGGAAAAACAATCCTATTAGCACATGTAGCCCCTACCTGTGTCAGGTACTCAAGCCCAGGTGGGTAACTGGGCAGGCCAGGGTTGGGCATCATGTACATTTGCTCCATGTGTGCTCCTGAAAAAAGAAAATTAGTTAAAGTTTAATATTTACTGCTAGCATTAACTTTATCTTGAAAATCTCAAGTTTTCTTGAAGCAGTCTTTAACTATTCAGTTTGTCTGTACCCATGATCACCTCAGACTCATGTTTCTGGCTGACAGGAGTCCATACACATTAAGGTTCGATGTGTTATGCATGGGGGAGATGCTCTGTGTGGAAAAGCGCCATTCGCAAGTGTAGGGCCGAGTATACGCTGCTACGCTTTACAATTTTGTCGTATCGCTATTGTCATCATCCCAAGTCAAACCATCTGTGTAGAGCAGTTGTTATGCTGATCATCGAGAACACTCTCATTTAAAGAGATTGAATATCCTGCACCAATCAATCACAATTACGAAAGACGTCCTATGGCAGCACTACTCAACGTTAACTAACAACCTGAAATCTCATCCCATCGCAACAGCACTTAGCTAAATGACCACAAGACAAAGTATACATTAGGCACTAAATACTATATTCATACCCTCATGTAGCGTGACTTTAAAAAATGGCCTGCAATATATAGTCCA
Organism: Silurus glanis; assembly: GCA_014706435.1. Lineage (NCBI taxonomy): Eukaryota > Metazoa > Chordata > Actinopteri > Siluriformes > Siluridae > Silurus > Silurus glanis. The sequence goes on from JAAIIK010000119.1 coordinate 645,012, forward strand.
GAATGATTTCTTGAACTGGATCATTTAGTGGAATGCTTCAATTCAGCAGTAATCCCCAGAGAAAGGGATTTATTAGCGAATTCGACAAGAAATCCACTGTACACTGCTAAATTTTATGCATAACCGGTAACTGTTGATCAGTCCTGCACAATGGCGTGGAGGAATTTCAGCTTCAACTCTGATATGTCGGTTGGTTTCCTCACATGAACTGCGTACTTCAGGTCCTTCCAAAACATTTCTTTTGGATTAAGGTCAGGACTTTCGCTGTATACATTTCAAAACAATAACTTTGTAGAACGACTCAGATTTACAATTACGTTTATGGCAACTTCTTTGATGGACCCTTGCGAGGTCTGGTCCGAGTGGAACCCGACTTGGAAAAACCTCTGTATGAACCTGGCCACTGTTCTCTATCTCAGTTTCAGAGTGTTACTGGTCTTATAGCCTCAGTCATCTTTGTGTAGAGCAACAATTCTACTTTTCTTATCCTGAGAGTTCTTTACCATAAAACGTCATATTGAACATCCAGTGGTCAGTATGAGAGAATTGTACTCAAAGCACCAAATTATAAGTGCTCTAATACAAGATGCACAATTTCGTATGGTCGTGTCAAGCAGACAAAAACATGAACATGATGAATAGGACGTGTGGCTTTGCATCGTTAAGCGACGTACAGCTGTTATCACTGAGGGTGTACTCACGTTTGTTGCCAGCCATCCAGCTAGTAAATCTGTACTGCTACACAAGCTGCACACTGACTACTATCAAATATATCCAAGTTTAATTTCTATAATATTGTCCCTTGAAAATAAACACTACAATGGTTGCCGAAATGTGAGGGGTGTACGCACTTTTTTGAGATAATGTATATAATACATTATGTACTTCTGTAGATCTGTTTATACACTATGTGTAACTTTTGTACTGTTGTAAATCTCTCATATTGTAAATTTACATAACACATTTCTCTACATATATTGTGCCCCACACATATTCTACATTTTCAATTTTACTTGAAACTGTAAACTTATATATATATATATATTACACACACACACACACACACACACACACATACATATATACATATATGTCCTCCACTGCGTAGAACACGTTCTGGCCCATCGAGTTCTTGATTTCATACTTGTTATTGCTCTCGAAGCCGACCAGAGCTACAAACACAAACGTTTGTTGGGTAGGAAGGTGGTCAGAAAACCTTCTTATAATATGATAATAGTGACAGGAATTGCCCAGAAACAACTTTATGCCTTCCTCATGGAGGCAAGACACCTAGAACAACAACAGTATGTTGCTGCCAAACCAAGTGTAAGATGGACTTCAATAGAAGTCACAGAACAAAAAAATTTATTTGTCACATATATATATGTGTGTGTCTGTGTGTGTGTGCAAATATATTAACTGCACTTGTCAATTTGCACAATTGCTACTATTTGCACTTCTGGTAGATTATAAACTGCACTTTGTTACTTTGTACCTGTACTATGCAAAGACAAATTTGGTAGTCTTTATATTTATTTGTTGTGTATATATATATATATATATATATATATATATATATATACAGTGCCTTGCGAAAGTATTCGGCCCCCTTGAACTTTGCGACCTTTTGCCACATTACAGGCTTCAAACATAAAGATATAAAACTGTAATTTTTTGTGAAGAATCAACAACAAGTGGGACACAATCA
>JAAIIK010000119.1:658076-673010 GCA_014706435.1 Silurus glanis
TATATATATATATATATATATATATATATATATATATATATATAAAATATGTATGTATGTATGTATGTATGTATATGTGTCACACACTTTCGGGTTTTGCGGCACGCACTTCCGGGTTGGTGGCCTCTTGTGGCTTGTGTCTCTTGTCAAATCAAATTTTATTTGTCACATACACATACATACAGAGTACGACATGCAGTGGAATGCTTTAAAATTTCTTGTGGCTTGTGCCTAGTGTTTAAGGACTCCACAACTCTCCCTCTCTGCCAGATTATCTAATTGGTCTCCTCAGATTGTCACTGAGATTTTCCAGTCATTCCTTCCTGCCTCTTTAACTGCTGCCTGTTTAGATTTATGGACTGTTCTATCCGTTTGTGCCTCTGCTCAGCTCTGCCGTTTTGCCATTTTTCTTTTTTACTGTTTTTCGCACTGTGTTTCTGCCTGGCCCCTTAATGCTTCCGTGTACTGACTATTTGAACCTCATGGACTGTGTTTTGGAACTGTTTATGGACATCGGCACTGTTATGGTTTGTGCTTTGTAAATGTATAGCTTTTACTCCCCAGTTGTTTCATTAAAGACTTTTATCTTAAACGTTCTTCTCGCGTACTGCATTTAGGTAGATCCAACCATTCCCTGACACATACACCCATCACTATCTAAATAACTGACAAACAAAACTAAGTACACCCTAAGTGAACATGTCGAAAGTGTGCCTGTCTAAAGTGTCAATATTTTGTGTAAGCACTATAGTTATCTAGCACTGCCCTAATACTCCTGGGCATGGAATTCATCAGAGCTGCACAGGTTGTTGCTGGGATCTTCGTACACTAATCCATTATGACATTACAGCGTTTCTGAATGTTACACATGGCACTTCTCCAGCTTTCGCTAGAGGATGCCCCCAAAGGTGCTAGATAGTGTTTAGGTCTGAAGACATACTTGGCCACTCCATCACCTTTAACTTCAGCTTTCTCAGCAAGGCAGCTGTCATCTGGGCGGTGTGTTCGGCCGTTATGTTGGAAAACTGCCGTTTGTCCATGATTCCATGATTCACTCAATGAACCGCAGCTCCCCAGTACCAGCAGCACTCATGCATCCCCAGCCTATGATGCTACATTACCACCACCATGCTTGACTGTAATCAAGACACAATATTCTTGGTGCTCCTCACCAGGGCATCACCACACCTGCTGGATATCATCTTAGCCAAACAAGTTTATCTTAGTCTCATCCAGCACTCATCCAGCACTCAAGTTGCGCTCACGATTTGTGAAGATGTGTATCAACAGATCACTATGTGCTATATGAAGTCCCCTCCTGCTTTAAACTCTCCACATTCATCCCGGTCCCCAAGAAACCCTCTATTACTGGACTGAATGACTACAGGCCTGTTGCTCTGACATCCGTCGTCATGAAGACCTTTGAGCAGCTGGTATTGGCCCACCTAAAGAAGGTGACAGAACAGCTGCTGGTTCCCCTACAGTTTGCCTACCGAGCAAACAGATTGGTGGATGATGCAGGGCTGCAGTACATTCTGCAACACCTTGACTGCCCAGGAACATATGCCCGGATTCTGTTTGTTGACTTCAGTTCCGCTTTCAATACAATAATTCTAGGGATTCTTAACTCCAAACTTTTAAAGCTCACTATACTCCCTGCCATCTGTCAGTGGATCACCAGCTTCCTGACAGGCAGGAAACAACAGGTGACACTGGGAGGTATTACCGGTATTTGGACAGTCAGCACTGGCGCTCCTTTGAGATGTGTCCTGTCCCCACTGCTATTCTCCCTCTATACGAACGACTGCACGTTAAATGACCCAACTCTTAAACTTCTGAAATTTGCAGATGACACCATGCTCATTAAACTCATCCAAGATGGCGATGAGGCTGCATATGAGCAGGAGGTAAAGCGGCTTTTGCTATGGTGCAGTCAGAACAACCTAGAGCTAAATACGCTCAAAACTGTGGAGATGATAGTGGACTTTGGAAAACACCCCTCAACACTACTCCCCCTCACAATATCCAACAGCCCTGTGTCATTTGTGAAGAACTTCAAGTTTCTGAGCACAACCATTTCCCAAGACCTGAAATGGAAGTCCAACATAAAGTCCATTCTCAAAAAGGCCAAGCAGAGGATGTACTTTTTACGCCAATTAAGGAAGTACGGTCTGCCACAGGAGCTGTTGATACAGTTCCACACTGCAGTCATTGAATCTGTCCTGTGCTCATCAATCAAAATCTGGTTTGGAGCAGCAACAAAACAGGAAAGGAATAGACTGCAACACAAAAAATCACTACTGACCCTTCGCACCCTAGACACATCATTCAGCTCCTCCCTTCTGGCAGGCGCTACAGAACTCTGTTTATCAAAACTGCCAGACACAGGAACAGTTAATTTCCCCAGGCAATCACCCTCATTAATAACTCACCTTAATTATATTTCCTGCTTTATATCTATAAGTATTGCCTTATCAGAACTGTCAGTCATCACATCATCCTTATATGTTACACACACGATTGCTGCTATATATTATACAAAGTTCTAAAGTAAACTCTTTATCATACCTGATGCACAATACTGTTCATTTGCACTACCATACACTCACACTTTATGTACATTACTGATCAATCATATAATCTGTATCCTATTTAACACTCATACTGTCTTTATTGTCTTGTATAGCCTGTTTTTGTCTTGTATAGCCTGTTTTAGTCCAAGCTGAATGTATAGTGTTAATATGTCTGTACTTTGAAAATCACTAACAGCTGGAACCAAATTCCTTGTGTGTGTCAATACACTTGGCTAATAAACCTGATTCTGATCAGATCACAGGACATGGATCCAGCAAACTGTTTGCAGGCTTTCTTGTGAGACACCTTCAGAAGAGGCTTCCTTCTGGGTCAACAAGCCGCCTCTAAAGTAATGTTGGCAGCACTCATGCATCTGTTTTATGAAGCCAGTTTCTGCAACTGACACACAACACGAGAACTCAATTTCTTTGATCGAACCTTGGCGAGGCCTGTTCTAAGTCGAACCCTTCTTGGAAAACCTGTGTATGACCCTAGTCACTGTATTGTAATTCAGTTTCAGGGTGTTACCAATCATGTCAAGTCAAGTCAAGTTTATTTCTATAGCGCTTTTCACAACAGACATTGTCTCAAAGCAGCTTTACAGAAGTCAACAGTTAAGGTGAATGGTGTGCATTTATCCCTGATGAGCAGCCGTGGCGACTGTGGCAAGAAAAAACTCCCTTAGATGTTATGAGGAAAAAACCTTGAGAGGAACCATACTCAAAAGGGGAACCCATCCTCATTTGGGTGACATCAAGAGTTTGATCATAAATCTATCAACAATACAGAACACTGGAGAGTGAGAACTACAGTTTTTTTGGTTTGCTTAAGCACGATTTTCAAAACAGGGCCCGTGTTCTCAAAACACTACACACAATTAGCACAACCACACACCCAATTAGCAAAACACTACAGATCCCTTGCATAATTAAACACTCTTGTAAAAACTATACACTTCTGTGTAAAAACCACACTTTGTTACCATATGAAACACACACGTTTCACATTACTATACTTTGTTTGCACGAGTTACACTCTGCTGTGATAAACCTAAAACACTTTTAGCACTTCTACTTCCCTATGATTTGAGTAGGCTACCATCAATAAAGTACAAATATAATGAAAATTCACCAAACACTACACAAGACCAATGTTGCAGACTGAAGAAACTCATTTATTTGTCAACACGCCCAAAATGTTGACATGGAGATTCATAATACTGTAACAAAACGTCACTTCACGTATTGTACTGTAAGTTCACTGTAAAAAAAAAAAAAAAAGAACTAGACATTGTCTCTTCGCCTAGCTGGATCTGGCCAGAGAATTTCATCAACATCTCAGGCAATGTTGTCATTAGCAAGACACCTTGGAAAGAAACGTCTTGAATGATGAATCCGTCCTTGCATTGCTGCTACCTCCATCTGGTCACAGGCCTCCTCCATGGCTTGGATGAGGGGTACCTCAGCCTGGAGACAGAGATCATATACCTTCCACCGCCATGCCGAGAAAAACTCTTCTATAGGGTGAATAATCTTTGTAGAGTAATGGAGAGTATGGTGGAAGATATAGGATGGTGAAATGTGGATGTTGCTGAAACCAGTTCTGTACCAGAGCATAGCGGTGGAAAGACACATTGTCCCAGACAACAATGTATTGCATATGATCGATTTGATTTGCTGCTGTTATGTTGTGCAATCGGTCCAAGAATGTAAGTATGAGTGCTGTGTTGTAAGGGCCCATATGGGCATGGCGGTGGAGGACCCCATTTTGTGTAATGGCTGCACAGAGTGTTATATTACCCCCACGTTGCCCTGGGACATTGACTATAGCCCTGTGGCCAATGATGTTTCTTCCCCTCCTTTGTGTTCTCGACAGGTTGAACCCAGCCTCATCTACGTAAATGAACTCATGCTGGATCTCCTCTCCATCCATTCGTAAAACTCTCTGAAGAACAGTGTCATGCAAAATTGTGTAGTTCAGTGTAGATCTAGTATACATAATTACAGTACAGTAAAAGATTATGAGACAGTATGCAAGAACACACTGCTAAAGTGAATACATACCTCTGCATAATCATGCCCCAGTCGTTTCACCCTTTTGGAATTGCGCTCGAAAGGCACTCGATAAATTTGCTTCATTTGAATATGTTTTTTTTTAGGATGCGTGCCAGTGTTGATGTTGAGACCTGATGGATATCGTTGAAACTGGCGTGGTTATTGACAATGTTAGCTTGGAGCTGATTGAGTGTTATAGCATTGTTGGCCAAAACCTTGTTTACTATCTCCCTCTCTTGCTGTTCTGTGAACATAGGAGGCCTTCCCCCTTGTTGTTCCTGATGCTCAATCCTATGTAGAAAAAAAAACCAGTATACAATAGTACAGTAATTTCACAGGAAAAGGTAACAGAAGTGCTGATAGTGCATAGAATACATTACTGTGAGCAGTTACTGAAACCGTGCAGATGTTTTTGATATGTTAATATTTTTACAATACCTATTTTGCAGTCGAAATGTTCTTATCACTCTTGCCACTGTGTATCGGCTTAGATTTGTCTATACTCGCAGTCCAGCCTCCCTCAGAGTCAGGCCGTGGTTGACAACGTGGTCAACCAGTGTTGCGCGGATCTCATTTGTCAGATTCGGTCCTCTTTGAGCACCTTCTTGTCTTCCTCTTCCTCTTCCTCTACCTCTACCTCCAGCATTGCCTCCATCTCTTCCTCTTCCTCTGTTGATTCCTCCTCTGTTGATTCCTCTTCCTCCCCTTCCTCCTCCTCCTTGTCCTCCTTCTCATTCTCCTCGTTCTCCTCCTCGTCTTACTCTTTCTCTGACTCCTACCCTTGTGCTTGAAGACCGATTATCTCACCTGCTGCTTTTTATAGTGCTTATACACCTGATTGGTGTGTCTACAATTAAGCAAACAAGTGTTTGCACACCTGATGACTGTGTTGAACCAATTGGTTGGACGGTGCAGTAATTTGACAGTCAGTGCTTTGGTATTGCAAGGAAGTGACTTCATGATAGATTTTTGTGTGTAATGTATGTTAAGTGTGTTTAGTGTTTTGCAAATTACTGTGTGTAGAGTTTTGCAACAAGTGTGAGGTTGACATTGTGCTTATAGTTGTGCAAATATGGGCTGATGTTTTGCCTCTTGAGTGCAAGGTTTTGCTAATAGTGTACTACTTTTAATTTTAGTGTGTAAGCAATCCAAAAAAACTGTAACATGAGTACTGGAGTATAAGATTATAAGTAATGTTCCTTCTACAGTCTTCTACAGTCTTTATGGTTATAAAACTAGGAGCTACTGAGCTGAATATTTGTGATCATCACAGATCCAACACCAGCTTCTCCATGCCAGAGCCTTTAAACACTCCAGGAGGTCCAATATCAAAACTCCACACATGTAGTGGGATCCAATTGGCACTGGTACGTCTCTGGGTGGTACGGGATGTTTGTGAGTTCGGCATCTACTTCTTCAAAGGTCCATAATCTTCATGAGATGGGACGTGACTGGAGCTGGCCGAACCTCAGGATGCCTCGGGATGGGGAGAGAAAGAGAAGCAGTGGAGAGGAATTAGCGTAGCTGCTGTTCATGATATTAACAGCACAAGTTATAATGTGCATGTGATCAGATGTTCTGGAGCACAAGGTTATGATGTGAAACGTATGTTATGTGTAGGCTTTGCTAAAAAGGTAAGTTTTTAATCTGCACTTAAACTGGGAGAGTGTGTCTGAGCCCCGAACACTGTCAGGAAGACTGTTCCAAAGTTTAGGAGCTAAATGTGAGAATGATTTACCTAGGAGAAAATGAGAATGATCTATCTATTCTAGGAACTACTAGAAGTCCAGAGTTTTGAGATCTCAGGGAGCGTGATGGATTGTAGCGTGTTAAAAGACTGGAGAGATACATGGGAGCCAAACCATTTAGTGCTTTATAAGTAAGAAGCAGTAGTTTGTAGTCTATTTGAAACTTAACAGGAAGCCAGTGCAGGGACGATAAGATTGGAGTTATATGATCATACTTTCTTGACCTTGTAAGAACTCTTGCTGCTGCATTCTGAACTAACTGAAGCTTGTTTATTAATGATGCAGGACATCCACCTAGTAATGCATTACAATAGTCTATTCTGGAGGTCATGAACGCATGGACGAGCTTCTCTGCATCAGATATAGATAACGTTTCTTAGCTTAGAAATATTTCTAAGGTGAAAAAAGGCTGTTTTTATTTTCTAAATACATGTCTGTATTTTCTAAATACCTCCAATTTAGTTTTCCCCCATTTTCTCTCCAGATTACAGGCTGTTCTCTTGAGGGCATGCGTATGACTATTATACCAAGGTGCAGGTGCTTGTTCTCTAACCTTTATTAACCGGATGGGGGCAACAGTGTCTAATGTGCTAGTGAGGATAAGGTCTATGTTGTTAGCCATTTAATCAAGATCATTAGCAGTTATGGGTTTAGTGAGAAACTGAGATAAATCAGGCAGGTTATTTATGAATCTGTCCTAAGTGGTTGGAACAATAGTCCTACCAAGTCGATAACGTGGTGAAACACGGCTAATCTGCTCTACCGGTAATGTGTACAGTATGAGATAATGGTCTGTGATGTCATCACTCTGGGGTAAAATATCTATATCAGTGACGTCTGCTCCGTAGGATATTATTAAGTCTAGTGTGTGGTTAAAGCGATGAGTTGGTCCGGTGACGTTTTGTTTAACCTCAAAAGAGTTTAATAAGTCAACAAATGATAATCCTAGAGCATCGTTTACATCATCTACATGAATATTAAAATCTCCTACAAGCAGAACTTTATCAAAATTGATCAAGAGGTCTGAAAGAAAACAAGCAAAATCTTGAAGAAAATCAGCGTAGGGCCCTGGGGGTCTGTACACTGTGACCAGAGCGAGTTTTCTATGTATGTCTGAAAGTACAATTTTAAGAACGAGCACTTCAAATGATTTAAAGCTGAATCCTAATCTTTGACTAACATTAAGAGAGGCACTATAAATTAAGAGAGGCCCCTCCCCCACGACCAGTCTGACGGGGCTCATGCTTATGAACATATCCTGACGGTGTACGTAGACTCGTTTAGACCCATATAATCATCTGGTTTAATCCAGGTCTCAGTGAGACAGAGTGCATCGAGATTATCTATATATTATCATATTATCTATGATCATCTCATTTACAATCAGTGCTTTGGGTGCAATTGATCTAATGTTAAAAAGACCAAACTTTATAACTTTTTGGTGTTTGCTTATCTGGCATTTTTCAGTTTTAACTGCAATAAGATTATTTCTATATCTTGTGTATTTAGTTCTTGGTTTTACTACACGAGGAATAGATATGGTTTCTATACGCTGGGCTGTGTGCTCACTTGTAACTATTTGGTTTGTTGTATGCGTGTTCTCATAGTCGTAAATTTCCTGATGTCTTACCAGTCAGATGGTGTGAAGTATCCTAGAGATGTTATCTGATATCACTGCTGCTCCAACTCTGCTGGGGTGCAGGCCATCAGGGCGGAAGAACCTAGGATGCTCCCAGAAACAGTTCCATTTATTAACAAAGAGAAGTTTGTGCTCTCGACACCATGACTGTAACCATTCATTTAGTGCAAAGAGTCTACTAAACTTCTCAGCCCCTCGCTGGTAAGTGGGAAGAGGTCCTGACACCATGATCCTCGTTGCGAGAGATGTGCTGCGTACTGTCTCCACCAGGATCCTGAAATCCCTCTTTAACATCGAGAACACGAGCACCAGGAAAACAGTGAGTATGCACCTTACCTTTGGCTCCGGTAGCGCGGACATGCCGGACGATGGAATCTCCAAGAATCACGGTATCGCGTTCCGTCTCGTGGAGAGGGGCGAATCGGTTCTCGGTTGAGATCTCGAAGGCCGGTGGTGGTGGCGGGGGAGACGTCCTTGACCAGGGCTGGGCTCATGTCTTCCGCTGCTGCAGCATCCAAGGTCCGTGATGCACCGGCGCCAGAGTGATTGATATCTGGGCGGGCCTCATTAACCCTCAACTGCTCAGTTGCTTAGGGTGGGTCACAGAATAGTAGGCGGGCGGGCTACTTTCGATTATCCTTAAGTTGAGAAGAGTGAGCCTCTATGATGCATTCTGAGGAACCCCGAGATAGGTATACTAAGTGATAAATTATACATATTTTGAAGATAAATGCTAAATGTATATTACAAATATGTACCGTATATAATATTTTACTTACCTTAATGTGCAGTAACTTCTTGCTTGATGACACTGGAATTTAATGGCACAGTACATTGTGTGTGATGAATCTATATAATATACGAGTTTCACTTTTTGTATTGAACCACTAGACGTGGGCAGGGACAAGGCCAGATTGTTCCGTCAGGGGTGGTGACTGAAAAGACCCAAATGCAGTTAGCTTTAAATGTTAGCTTTAACAGTCTTTAATGAGAGCAATGAGAGAAAACAAAGTTCATAAGCAGGTCCAGTTTTAGAGCTGACAGACAGAGCAATATGTCGAATGCAAACAAAAAAACAGTCCAGGGTCTGAACACAGGCAAACTAAGAAATGTAGGGCAGATCAAAAACACAAACCAAAATCAGTCCAAAATCAGGCACGGCAAACGGAGCAATAATGGGCAGAGACAAAGCACAAACTGTAAAACAAATCCAAAGTCCAAACCAGTAATTATGGTCATGAACAGAAACCATAGTTGGCCGGGTGGCAAGAATTATCCCAGGGACATGAGAAGCCGGTGAGATAATCTGGCTTCGAGTAAATGTCTTTGTTGTGCTTAAATAACGGGTGGTGTGGGGAAAAATGGCAAAATATTCTTGTAATTGTGTTGTTTTAAATTACGTAAATCATCAGGACACCGAACAGAACATTTGTTAAGGTTAAGGAAGCTATGTTTCCACAAGGACAGTTAATGAGGTCTTCTAACTTTCATTCGGATTACATAATCTGAGAATATTTGTTTATTTAAAAGTAGACATTTCGAGCTTTCTATTTATATATTTATGTCTGTGAGGCAAGTATTCACTGAGATTCATGTTATTTTATTTATGTGTCTCAGTGTATACAAAAAACACAGAGTAATTATAGTTTGTTTCGGCGTTATGTGGAAAAAATGCCACAAAACACGTTTCCATGTTTGTTGACCCCAGAGGATTCATTACGTGCATCATGGTGAATTTTGGTGCTGATTTGAGACTTGCCGCATCATTAAAACAAATGTTCAAATGCAGATCAAAAATACATTTTCGGTGGAGTTTATAAAATTCTTTTTATATTTATATATCTGAATAAAGAAAGGACGTCATAAATAAACGTGTGTATCGTAAAGTGAAATACTAATACCAGAAAAATCGACTTAAGTTCAGTAATGAAATATTTGTACTTCGTCACTTAGCACCTCTACTGCAGTAAATGGTTTCATCATTTGATTTGAATTGAAGTTATGACTCCTCATAGCGAGTTTTCCAAGAAAGCCACTAAATGTGTGTGACCATGGCCATAAAGCGATCTGAGGATCCTGAAAAAAGAAGGATATGAATTTAGGTCCTGGCATAAAAATAAAAATAACATGTTTGTTTTAAAAAAAAAATGTATAGGCTGCTCGATAAGATAAGATATTTCTATGTTACAACAGCAAAGAAAAAAATTTGCAAATATATTAAGTAGAGACATAGTACATATGTATATACAGTACATCAGTGTATAAATACAAAAGAAAAAGAGACAAAACAAGACAGTAATTACAATTTCAAACATATTGCACATAGGTAATATTGCACTGGTTCACTGGGAGCAGCTCTGATTGTAAAGTCTAATATCAGCAGGGAGAAAAGACCTACAGTATCTCTCCTTCACACACTTAGGATGTAACAGTCTGTCACTGAAGGAGCTGCTCAGAGATTAAACTGTTTCATACAGGGGGTGAGAGTCTTCTCTAGCAAAGATGATAGTTTAGCTACAATTCTCCTTTCTCTTACCTCCTGTACAGTGTCCAGTAGAATCCCCAGGATGGAGCTGGCCTTCCTGATCAGCTTATCCAGTCTCTTACTGTCTGCAGAAGTGATGCTGTTACACCAGCAGACCACACCATAGAAGATGGCTGAGGCCACCACAGATTAAAAAAGGGTCTTCAGTAGCTCTCCCTGCACTCTTAAAAACCTTTAGTCTCCCCAGCAAAAAGAGTCTGCTCTGTCCTTTCTTATGAATTGCTTCAGTATTATCTGCCCAGTCCAGTTTGCTGTTCAGATAAACACCCAGGTATTTGTAAGAGTTCACTCGCTCAATGTGCTTTCCCTGAATGTTCACTGGTAATAGTGAAGTGTGTTTGTACATACAGAAATCCAGCATAATTTCTTTGCTCTTCCAAATGTATCTGGAGGCATATCCATTGGCACCAATCCACAAAGTTCTGGATCAGTCCTCTGTACTCCCTGTCATCATCCGTGATCAGAGTTATAAGAGAACATCTGCAGGTGACAGGTTGCTGAGCTGAACATAAATTCTGCATTGTAGAATGTGAAGAGGAACGGGGCTAGAACCAGTGCTCGAAAAGAGGGGGGCTGGGGGGGTCCGGGAGCCTCCATAAGGCATTAGGGACCCCGATGACAAGTATAAAATAGACTTGGGGGGCTCCCAAAATTATTTTAGTAAAAAATATATGAATTACACAACAACTGGGAACCCCCGATAAGACTTGACTCAATTCAAACACTGGCTAGAACCGTTCCCTGCGGGGCTCCAGTGTTGCAGACAACCATGTCGGACTCACAGTCATGAGACCTCACATACTGTGGTAGGTTTGTGAGGTAATCCAGTATCCAGGTGGAGAGATGATGGTCCACTCCTATGTGCACCATCTTATCCTTCAGAATAACAGGTTGGATGGTGGTAAAAGCACTAGAGAAGTCAAAAGATTCCACTCCAATGCAAGGCTGGTAGGAAAACTGAAGTGGATCCATTAATTGGGCTCACCAGAGGTCGGAGATGAGGCTTCTGGAAGGGGCAGTATGTAGTGGTTGGAGGGGGGAATGGGGTGAATTGGTAGGGGGGGGATAGGTTAGGTGTGTTGATACAGTCTGTTAAATTTCTCCTACATAGTTGTGTCAAAAGTGATGTCATTGATCTTATCCTACCGTGTCCTCACTGTGCAGGAGACAGCTGGTTGCCTGCATACAAGGGGTTTGTATACAGATGGGAGATTACCACCCAGTAGTCAACAGTAAGGAAGCATCCTGTACCTTGTTACCATTTTCAGATACCTTGTTGAAGAATTACTTGTATTTTATGAGAAACTTTTTCTGCATTTAGATTAGCAGAATCAATTTTTTTCTCTGCTAATTTTCAGGAAAACATGCTGTAACTTGACTACTTTGAAGTGAATACAATAGAGTACAGTGCATGTGTTTTACTGCGGTTCTGGTGAGTGTGTGTGGAGTTAGGTTTTCCCTACTGTGTATCTGTAACTATAGAAAACTCTCTATATAAAGGTCTGATGTGCAGGTAAATGGAGCCCTGAACTGCATCCATTATTCCCACGTATAGTTCTCATAGCTCATAAAACGTTTTAGTGCTCAAGTGGAATTGTGTAATTCTTAATTTATCTTTGCGGAAGGACTATTTCAGTACTTTTACTCAACTAAAGAAATGGTATACTTTATGGACCTCTGTTCATAGGTAAAGTCCCTGAATCAGCCACAAGGGTGCAGTATTGAACCAGATGTGTGAATATGAGTGTGTGGGGTGAGTGGGTGCTTGAGTGTGTTTCGTGTGGGCATGTTCTGGTATTTTAGTGGGGACCTACTGTCTCTAATGGCAATCTCAGAGCATTCATCTTGTGGGGAATCTTGGTGGGAATAATTGTCAGGCCCTTACAAGAAGATCTGATTGAAACACAAAATGGCTTTTATTAAAAAAATGATGAAAAGAAAAACCACAATATGAGGCAAAAGGTTTCTTTCTGGGTAGTAAGGTTAGGGTATGCACTTGTCTGAAATATAAAAAAGTATAAAATTGCATTAATTAGCTTTATTTAAAATCATGCCACATAAAAATCCCTACGAGGTTAGTTAGAGAAAAATGTCCTCATAAAATGTTTGATTAAATGTCCTCATAATAAATAATCAAAAATCTTTACTCACTTAAACTGTTTTGTTATATAATTTTTTTTTTTTTTACAAAAAAAACTAAACGGGTTTACTTGGAAAAGGCTGAGCAAAAATCAGTCAGGGAATGAGGTTAATGTTAGCATTAGGGTTAGCGTTTGTTTGCTACAGGAATAATTGTCAACAGAAGGTCCTTATAAAGATAGAAAAATGGCATGTGTGTGTCTCTGTGTGTATGAGGCCCACGAAGAAATGCTAATAATCAAACAAACCTGCATAAAATGTAAATGTTGACCATAAGTGTACACTATTTGTGAAAAATGAGCGGAGGTGCTAATTTGAGGCTGCAGATGAACACGCACACACGCACGCATAAACACACCGACCTCGGCATGCAAAATAAAACTCTCGTCTCTCATGTGAATAGTGGTAAATGACAGTTTCGGGCTTATTAAAGTTATTTTCAATAATGAATGGCTCCCTGGGACACAATTATTGATCTCTCCGCACACGGCTAATGATAACAAATGAAGATGCGAGTCGGGAAGAGCTGAGTCCAACACTTCGCCAATACAGAACATTTAATTAATAAACACGCATTTTCATCCAAACTAGCTCAAACATGTATACTTTACACTTGGCCTTTGTGGACAATTTGGGAGGTGGATGGCAGGGTGGGGGGGGGGGGGGTGTAAATAAATAAATAAATAAATCTAATGATGCTAACAGCTTGAGTGGGAAAAGCTTCACTCTAGCTTTTTCTTTATTCGCATTCTATAAAAAAGGTGTATGAAGAGTTTATTTCTTGAACAAATCTCTATAAACCAAGAAAAAGTCTTTCTCTGGGTTGTCTTGATAGGATCAAACATGTCCATGCAAAAATAAATAGTTTGTCTGTGTGTGTGTGTGTGTGTGTGTGTGTGTGTGTGTGTGTTGAGGGGCGAACTCAAAAACACCAACTGAACAAACACACATGCCGTCTAAAGGCTTTGAAAAGCACCACAGGCAGGCCGTCTGCATGTACACCAAAGCCTGTGTGCATTTAACAGCAACATTGTGTGTGTGTGTGTGTGTGTGTGTGTGTGTGTGTGTGTGTTTTATTCCAATGTTTCCCAAACTAGCCTTTGGAGAAAACGTAACGATGAGAAAAGTGTTTTGTGGGTATTGTGTATGGGTGGGGGGGGATTTTCCAGAACTTTCTCTCTACTCCATATTTCATAAACATGGGACTCCTTTGAAATTCATTCCTCATCTACTGATCAGGATGGAAAGTCTTAAGTCTATCCTGGGAGCACTGGCCAAAGAAGCCAATCTTTCCTTGTGCACTATGCATACACACTACATTCAGCCTCATTCACTCCCAGAGCAAAGCATAGTCCAGACTACAGACTTTTACCTGCTTGTTTTGGGGCTTAGCAGCCAAACCTCCAGCTTAGCAACATCTTGTTTAGTAAGAACTCTAGCAATTAAACGTGTACAAATATTTCCAGGCATGCTTGACAGGCTTGTGGATGAAACAAGTTCTAGTCTGAACACATTTTCAAATAGCTGCTGGTACATTGAAAAAAGCAGGCAATGATTTTCTTTAAGGAAATTACATTTGAGACGGTACCACTTAGGAACCATAAAAAAAGAATTTGAACTGTAATGAATAGAAAGTTAGTTTATACACTGGTATAGGACTACATATTTATATATCCAGTTCAATTTTTTTTGTGTGCGTGTGAAGGAGGCTTTGAGACGATGTCCATTGTGAAAAGCGCTATAGAAATAAACATAAACGTGAAGCTTTTTGGGTTGTTAAGAAAAAGCAAGGCATAAATATTTATTTCTGATATATAAACACTTCTTGTTCTTGGATAATTAAGAAATCAATACAATAATCGAAAAATCAAAAATGTATTGTTAGAATATATGTCCTCACAGTGGACAATAATTCTGCCTAGGTAAAAAGACACCATTGTGTTACACCCTATGTAGTGAAAGTACAGTGGATAGGAAGTCATTCGGGACTCACATAAATACATACTTTAGTATTCTATAGTTTTAAAAAAGACCCACAGTAATTCAATGTTGTGTTGAAATTCTGAAGTTGCTTTCTAAACTCTCAGGTCAGATCTCTCAGAACTGTACTACCAAATTGTAAAGTGGTTTAGATTAAATATTTACAGATCTCAAGAGTGGAAAAAAGAGTGAAAAAAAAAAGTGTATGTATGTATGTATGTATGTATATATGTATGTATGTATGTATGTATGTAT
>JAAIIK010000119.1:743356-757025 GCA_014706435.1 Silurus glanis
TAGATAGATAGATAGATAGATAGATAGATAGATAGATAGATAGATAGATAGATAGATAGATAGATAGATAGATAGATAGATAGATAGATAGATAGATAGAAATATGTGCTGCATATATGAGAGAGAAGAGAGACAAGATTGGTGACAGGGAGAGAAAGATTTGGATTATTAATTCTTCTTATTGTTGTATGAAAGTTAAGGACCCTGTGCAGTTGGGGACTCTGGCAATACTCGTTCTGGCAGCATAAATAAAAGGAAGAGCTAGAAAATAACACAGGTCTGTCTGATAAGAGATGGCCCACCATAGTGAGGGGTGATGACAAGAGTGAGGGGACGACAGCATAAAAATATCCCAGTTCACTAAACACTCTATCGATGTACTTTCCACATCTGCTACTTTATCTAAGAAAAACCTACTAATAAAAGGTTTGATTAAATCAATGTTTTCAGCCTCGACTTGAACACTGAGACTGTGTCTGAGTCCCAAACACTAATTGGAAGGAGGTTCCATAAATGTGGGACTTTGTAAGAGAAGGTTCTGCCCCCTGCTGTAGTCTTCATTATTTAAGTTACCAACAAATAGCCTGTACCTTTTGATCTAAGTAGGCATGGGGAGTATAATGGTACAGAAGTTCAGATACTGCGGCGTGAGACCGTTAAGTGCTTTATACGTCAGTAGTAGTATTTTATAATCAATGTGAGATTTGATTGGGAGCAGTGTAGACTGATTAAAACAGGGGTGATGTGGTCATATTTTCTAGATCTAGTAAGAACTCTTGCAGCTGCATTCTGAACTTCTTCTTCTTCTTCTTCTTTCGGCTGCTCCCATTAGGGGTCGCCACAGCGGATCATCCGTCTCCATACCACCTTGTCCTCTACATCTGCCTCTTTCACACCAACTACCTGCATGTCTTCCCTCACCACATCCATGAACCTCCTCCTTGGCCTTCCTCTTTTCCTCCTACCTGGTGGCTCCATCCTCAGCATTCTTCTACCAATATAATTCATGTCCCTCCTCTGCACATGTCCAAACCATCTCAATCTCGCCTCCCTCACCTTGTCACCAAAACATCCTACATGTGCTGTCCCTCTAATAAACTCATTTCTAATCCTGTCCATCCTCGTCACTCCCAACGAAAACCTCAACATCTTCAGCTCTGCTACCTCCAGCTACACCTCCTGTCTTTTACTCAATGCCACTGTCTCTAATCCATACAACATCGCAGGTCTCACCACAGTCCTAAAAACTTTCCCTTTCATTCTTGCAGATACCCTACTATCACAAATCACTCCTGTCACTCTTCTCCACCCACTCCACCCTGCCTGCACTCTTTTCTTCACTTCTCTAACACACTCTCCATTACTTTGCACTGTTGACCCCAGGTACCTGAACTCCTCCACCTTCTCCACCTCTTCTCCCTGCAACCGCACCCCTCCACTGCCCTCCCTCTCATTCAAACACATGTACTCTGTCTTACTCCTACTGACTTTCATTCCCCTTCTCTCCAGCACGTACCTCCACCTCTCCAGGCTCTTCTCAACCTGCTCACTACTCTCACCACAAATCACAATATCATCCGAAAACATCATAGTCCAGGGAGACTCCTGTCTGACCTCGTCCGTCAACCTGTCCATCACCACTGCAAACAGGAAAGGGCTCAGGGCCGATCCTTGATGTAGTCCAACCCTCACCCTGAACCAGTCTGTCGTTCCTACTGCACACTTCACTGCTGTCACACTGTCCTCATACATGTCCTGCACCACCCTCACATACGTCTCTGACACACCTGACTTCCTCATACAGTACCACAGCTCCTTTCTCAGCACCCTGTCGTACGCTTTCTCTAAATCCACAAATACACAATGCAATTCCTTTGTCCTTCTCTATACTTCTCCATCAACATCCTCAAAGCAAATAAGGCATCTGTGGTGCTCTTCCTCGGCATGAAACCATACTGTTGCTCACAGATGGTCACCTCTTCTCTCAGCCTGGCTTCCACTACTCTTTCCCATAACTTCATGTTGTGACTGATCAACTTAATTCCCCTGTAGTTACTGCAGGTCTGCACATCTCCCTTATGCTTAAAGATCGGTACCAGCACACTCCTTCTCCATTCCTCAGGCATCCTCCCACCTTCCAGAATCTTGTTGAACAATCTGGTTAAAAACTCCACTGCCATCTCTCCTAAACATCTCCATGCTTCTACAGGTATGTCATCTGGTCCAACCGACTTTCCACTCTTCATCCTCTTAATCACTGCTCTCACTTCCTCCTTACTAATCCTATCCACATCTTGCTTCACCAACTCCACATCATCCAACCTTCTCTCTCTCTCATTTTCCTCATTCATCAGCTGCTCAAAATACTCCCTCCACCTTCTCAACACACTCTCCTCACTAGTCAACACATTTCCATCTCCATCCTTCATTGCTCTAACTTGCAGTACATCCTTCCCAGCTCGGTCCCTCTGCCTGGCCAATCGGTATAAATCCTTTTCCCCTTCCTTAGTGTCCAACCTCTCATACAGCTCCTCATATGCCTTTTCCTTGGCTTTCGCCACATCCCTCTTTACCTGCTGCCGCATCTCCTTGTACTCCTGCCTACTTTTCTCATCACTCTGTCTATCCCACTTCTGTTTTGCCAACCTCTTTCTCCTTATGCTCTCCTGCACTTCCTCATTCCACCACCAAGTCTCCTTGTCTTCCTTTCTATTTCCAGATGTCACACCAAGTACTTTTCTAGCTGCCTCCCTCATCACTCCTGCAGTAGTTTCCCAATCACCCAACACCTCTTCTCCACCACCGAGCCCCTGTCTGACCTCTTCCCTGAACCTCACACTACACTCTTCCTCCTTCAGTTTCCACCATCTTATTCTTCTTTCAGTCCTCACTCTCCTCCTCTTCTTCTTCGCCTCCAAAACCATCCTACAGACCACCATCCGATGCTGTCTAACTACACTGTCCCCTGCCAACACCTTACAGTCTCCAATCTCCTTCAGGTTGCATCTCCTGCATAGAACATAGTCCACCTGTGTGCACCTTCCTCCACTCTTATACGTCACCCTATGATCCTCCTTCTTCTTAAAGCTGCATTCTGAACTAATTGAAGCTTATTTATGCACTTACTCGAATAGTCAGACAGTGAAACATTACAGCAGTCTAACAAAAGCCTGAACTAGTTTTTCTGCATCCTTTAATGACATCATATTTCTAATTTTAGCAATATTTCTAAGGTGAAAGAAGGCAATCCTGGTAATCACACACACAGAGTAAATTATCACATCAAGGTCTTTGACTGCTGTACACACTGAGACAGAAACACCATCCAGAGATGCTACATAATCGAAAAGTTTACTTCTAGCTTTACTTCTAGCTGCATGTGGTCCTAGTAAAAGTACTTCCCTTACAGGAACTCGAGCTGCGTTGGAACACTTTGGGATCGTGGCCGCTTTGTCCATGCTCTGAATAGTGTGTGTAACAGTCAAAACTGGAGGCAGGCTGTCACCGGCGGGGTGACGTCATGACCAGGAAGTATAAAAAGCACTGGAGTGAAGCCAGCGCCAGCTTCTGTTTGTTCACGAAGCGATCTGTATAAATTTAATGTTTTTTCTGTCTGTCAAAAAAGAATGATGACAAACTAAGCACACTTTTCGGCCTTTGTGTGGCTTGTTTGGGAGTGGAGCACGCTATATCGGATCTTGAGGGATGGCGATTCCTTCCCCCTGCCACGAGAGCAGGCAGCTCCGCCTCTCTTCCTTCGAGGGGGGGATGGGGGAGGGTCAGGTTCCCGATAGCGAGGAGGTCCTGGAGGTTGTAACATGTGCTGTCCAGAAGCTGGATATAGCTTGGCCGGCCAATAAGCATAAATCCCCTCCGTCCAGTAAGCTCGTTGACGAGCGCTTTTTGCTCCTGGCGTCACAGCCTTTGAATCGGGCTTGCCATTTTTCCCTTACCTGCACACCGAGGTGACTAGGTCCTGGGCCCGCCCCTTTAGCAACAAGACCGCGTGTAATCGAAGGTCATGGGGCTTAGTGATTATGGTTATGGTGTATATACCTCAACCCAGTACTTCCTACCAACAAGTGCAGAGACAGAGTGTCGCCTGTGAGGTGACAACACATCTTCAACAATAGGGCTTTGACCAAGAGGTCCTGACTGGACCTGCATGGGGGTGACTGGAGGGTGTGTAGCGTGGATTTTCTTGGTGCCCGTTTCCCTTCAGGGACCTGGCTTGTTAACCCTGCCACAAATGTGCTTCAGATGTGAGTCAGGGCAATGTGCGTCAGGGCACTGCCCCAGCTCTAGGTAGACTGGAGGTCAGTCTCAAGAGACTGATTCCCTTGAGGGAGCACCTGGCAGTTTGGATAGCTCTGCCAGACGTGTCCCAATGGGTCCTGCACACTGTAAAGCGAGGCTATACGATTCAGTTCGGATCTGGTCTGCCCCAGTTCAACGCGCTCTGTCCCACTCTGATAGGAAGCGAGCAGGCTTATATATCCTCTCCCTAAGAGCAGCTTACATGACAGGCTGGTTGAACAAAGCAGCGGACACCCTGTCGAGGCAGGGGTCCAGACCCGGGAAATGGCACCTCCACCCTCATGTGGTGGAGCAGATGTGGGAGAAGTATGGCAAAGCCCAAGTAGACCTGTTTGCGTCTCTAGAGACGTTGCACTTTCCCCTCTGGTTCTCCTTATATCCTCCATCCCCGCTGGGACTGAATGCCATGAGATGGTTTCTGTTTATTTTGTGGTGCACTCAGCAGGAATTCCCCAGTTGGTTCAGTGCTGAAGTTCCTGCAGGAAAAGTGTCGGGTTTTCTCCACGATACCTGGAGGCTGAGGCCTCCGATGCGACCAAGAGTGCCTGGGTAGGACCTGGCCATTGTGCTGGAGGCTCTGTCCAAGCCCCCTTTGAGCTGTTGGCCGAGATTTCGTGGAGGCACTTGTCTATTAAGCCTGCATTCTTGCTGGCTATCTGCTCTCTGAGGAGATTAGGTGATTCACAGGCCCTCTCTGTGGCCCCTTCCTTTCTGGAGTTCACTCCAGGCATGGCCAGTGCCTTCCTGCACCCTAGAGCATGTTACGTTCCTAAGGTGCCCTCGGCTGTCCCACGACCTGCCAGGCTCCAGGCATTCAATCCTCCTCCATTCCAGACCCCAGACCAGGAGAAATTGAACTGGGTGTGCCCAGTCCGAGCACTGGACTGTTATTTCCAAGTCAGAACAATTGTTTATCTGCTACGGCCCTCCGAGGAGAGGCCTTCCTGCTCATAAGCAGAACCTCAGCAGATGGATTATTGACGCAATTGTGTCCTCTTACAGGTCCTCTGGTCTCCCTGCTCCATTCGGGGTCAGAGTGCACTCGACCCGGATTGTGGCAGCCTCTAAGGCTTGGTCCTCTGGAGTGTCCCTCCAAGACCTCTGCGACGCTGCGGGCTGGTCCACCCCACTCACCTTAGTCAGGTTTTACAACCTTGACCTTTGTGCCACTCTTGGCACCTCTGTCCTTCGACCTAGCTGTTCTCTTTCACACTAGTCAGGGACGGGTCAGTGTGGTGGTATTGGACTCTTTTTCCCAAAACGTTCCGACGCAGCTTGAGTTCCTGAAAGGGAACATCTCTAGGTTACGTATGTAACCCTAGTTCCCTGAGGGAACGAGATGCTGCGTCTCTATGCCCCACCTCCGATGTCCGTTCAGCACTTCCTTCTCTGTTTCAGAAGCTGGCGCCGGCTTCACTCCATGTGCATTTTATACTTCCTGGTCATGATGTCACCTCGCCGGTGACAGCCTGCCTCTAATTTTGACTGATTACACACATTATTCAACGCATGGACAACGCCGCTGCGTTCCCAAAGCGTTCTGATGCAGCGTCTCGTTCCCTCAGGGGACTAGGGTTACATCAGATAGTGTGGAGAGCTCAACATTTACATCAACAAACATAACGATCAGTCAAATAAGACCTGAGCTAGGAGAGAGCTGTCCCCTTTATTCCAACAACATTCTATCGTCTAGCAAGGAGGAAAGTATGATCAGTGGTGTCAAAAGCTTCACTAAGGTCGAGCAAAACAAGTAAGGAGACACAACCCTGATCAGAGGCCAATTACAGGTCATTTACTACTTTAACTAGCACCGTCTCTGTGCTATGATGAGGCCTAAATCCTCATTGATACATTTAAAAAAAAAATTCCTCAGTAGATGTGAGCAGAACTGCTGTAGTACAACCTTTTCTAAAATCTTGGAGATAAAGTGAAGATTTGATATTGGCCTATAGTTGGACAACTGACAAGGGTCAAGGTCAGGTTTCTTAATTAGGGGCTTGATAACTGCCAGTTTGAAGGATTTACTCACATAACCAGTGCTGATGGAAGATTTTATTATTTTTAGAACAGATTCAATTATTTCTGGAATTATCAGCCTGAAGAAACATGTAGGCAAAGGATAAAGAACACAAGTTGATGATTTTGATGAGGAAATAAATGAAATTAAGTCATTAACCTGAATAGGGGTAAAACTTTGTAATTGATTGTCTGCTATAATTACACTGCTGTCTACAGGGTTATTTATAAAATAGTTTAGATTTATATTAATCTTCTGGATTTTTTGCCTAATGTTTTTAACTTTATTATAAAAAAAAAAAAAAAATGAATCATTACTACCTATTAATGGTTTGCATGTTAGTGCAGTGCTTTTATTTCCTGGTAATTTTACTACCATGCTGAATAAAAATCTAGGATTATGCTTGTTATTTTCTATGAGAGTAGAGATATATGCTGATCTAGCAGCAGTAAGAACTACATTTGTAATGAAATCTGCAAATTCTGCAAAATATATTTGGTAGATGATTTACTGTATATTGATGATATGTGATATACGATATATCTTTTCAAAATCATACAGGCTTGTGGAGAAGTTAGACACAATCCCGTCGTACTGTATAACTCTCCTGCAGTAATTCCATGCAGTTACCTAGGACTTGATCTGAGTAAATATATGTGTTCACACCATTAATATTCATGAACATCCTGTAATTCAGAGAATTGTGTGTGTAAATTTACACATAGGAAGACACTTTAATTGATAAGCTCATTTGTGATGCATTTTGATAATACAATAGGAATATGTAGCTTAATTATGACAAATACTCATACATATGAGATATTTGTATGCTTGTAATTTTATTTAGGGCTAAATAGCATTAAGGGAATATTACCAACATTACTGGAACACCAATAACATGATGGTATTGGGAGGAAATAGATATCTAATTCGATTGATATATCATTATTGATGTATACAGAAAATATTGATTGTTCATTTTTAAACTAGAACTAGAAATGTTTATATTCTTTATATATTCTTAACTTTATCTAACAAATTTATGAATGAGGCCCACTAAGAGAAAATATAAATGCTAGCCAGGCTATATAACTTTAATATGTGATATGAAAAGAGGAAGCCATTCTCAAGCTAACCAGCACCTTTCTCACTATTTTTTAATGTCATACATGATCATATTCTCATGTGTTATTCTGAGACTGTACATAGAAACTAGCAAAATATCACAACTAGCTAAGTAGAAAAGCATACATTGTAGAAATAAGTCTGTCCAATTAAGTCTCTGGTTTCTGTTGTCAGGTTTGGTGGAAGACAGCATCAGAACTAGATTCCTGCTTCCACATTTTATTTTTCAACATGATTTTAGAAGAGTAATGATACAAACGTTTCCTGTCAGTTAATTCCTACAAAAAAGATTGATTTTGTAAACGTAAATTTCTGCATCCACATTCAAATGCTAAAATTTCATATAGTTGAACTTGTCTGAATTCCTATAAAATTGAGAATTACTTTGACTTGAATCCCA
Source organism: Silurus glanis (assembly GCA_014706435.1). Classification (NCBI taxonomy): domain Eukaryota; kingdom Metazoa; phylum Chordata; class Actinopteri; order Siluriformes; family Siluridae; genus Silurus; species Silurus glanis. Next base: position 751,216 of record JAAIIK010000119.1, read on the forward strand.
TAGAACACTTTTGGGGTGAACTGAAGTAGAGTCCACCATCATGAACCCTGAAATTTGAAGTATACAGAGAGACTAGTATTGAGGAATGGTTTCAGACCCCCTGCCATGATTTATCCAACATCATTTGGAGTTATAGGAAAAGACTCAGAGCTGTACTTGGCAAAGAGAGATAGCACTCTAAAGTATTGTCTAGAAGAGTGACAATAATTGTCCTACACATATTTTGGTACAATTATTTTGTCTTTGCATTTGGTTGATATCCATTAAAGCAGAGTATTTATGTGCAGAGTTTTGAACAAAAGATCAAAATGAAAAGTAATGAAGAAAACTTTCAAAGGGAAAGTTTATAGGACTGTGGTGAGACCTGAGATGTTGTATGGTTTAGAGACAGTGGCACTAAGTAAAAGACAGGAGGTGGAGCTGGAGGTAGCAGATCTGAAGATGTTGAGATATTTGTTGGGAGTGACGACGATGGACAGGATTAGAAACAAGTTTATTAGAGGGACAGCACATGTAGGACGTTTTAGAGACAAGGTGAGGGAGGCGAGATTGGGATGGTTTGGACATGTGCAGAGGAGGGACATGGGGTATATCGGTAGGAGAATGCTGAGGATGGAGACACCAGGAAGGAGGAAAAGAGGAAGACCAAAGAGGAGGTTTATGGATGTGGTGAGGGAAGACATGCAGGTAGTTGGGCTGAAAGAGGCAGATGTAGAGGACAGGGGGGTATGGAGACGGATGATCCGCTGTGGAGACCCCTAATGGGAGCAGCCGAAAGAAGAAGAAGAAGAAAGCACTGTTGATATATCCTTTTTACCTGAAATTAGTTTCCAATTTCTTTGTTATTTCTTTATTACAAGCACTGTTTATACCTGTACATTTTGTAATTGAATAATTAATGAATTCATTATTATTTATAATAAATAATCATGCACTTTACTCAGATTGTAAATGCCACATGTTTTTATTTAACATGCTATATATATATATATATATATATATATATATATATATATATATATATTATTTTTTTGCATTTCTAGCTACCAAATAACTGCATTTCATTGTTTTTCCACATGCACACTTAATGAGTAATTGAGCTTGTGACAATAATAATAATAATTCAAAACAAAAAACATGGTCTGATCCCAGTCTGATATACAACACCTGGTGGGGTTCTGATCCTCAGTGTGTAAGTCAATCTTTGAAGCAAAGCACATATTTAAAACTTTCTCTTATTTCCTCCTTGATAGAATCCAAGATGGCGGTGCGGCAGTAGCTCGCAGCGGCCTCTCCGGATCCAAAAATGGTGCTTTCACCATATTTAGCTCGACCTTTCACAATACATGGACACCAGAGTCAGCTGTGTTCATGTGTCAACCACCAGACACTGCTACCGTACAGGCATCATGCAATCAATAATCTGCATGATTATGTTATCAATAACCTTCGCGACCTCGGCTTGCTGCGACCTCCGCCACAAAGACCAGGCCCCCAGCCCTCGGTGTCACCTGATGCCGGTGGCCGTGAGAAGGGACGTCGGAAGCGCTGCTCGAGGACGCGTAAGCGCGGCAAGCGGGCGGGTGTCCGTGCTAGGCTAAATGCTAACCCTAGCCGGCCTGCTCTCCCGTCCATTTTTCTTTCAAACGTCTGATCCCTGGACAATAAACTGGATTACGTCCGACTCCAGCGAACCACACGGCAAGAGTTTAGAGACTGTTGTGTCTTTGTTTTCACGGAGACGTGGCTCAGCGACAGAGTTCCGGAAGCCGCCATCCAGCTAGACGGGCTAACCGTGTTTCGTGCCGACAGAAACGCAGCTCTGTGCGGTAAGACTCGCGGTGGTGGCGTGTGTGTTTATATCAATACGGAATGGTGTAAGAACTCTGTGCTTGTTTCACGCTATTGCTCATAGCTAGTGGAGTTTGTGACTGTTAGATGTAGACCATTTTATTTACCACGGGAATTCACCACTGTTTACGTTGTCGGAGTTTATTCCTCCCAGCGCTAATGCTAAGGAGGCACTGTGTGAACTCTACGGCGCTATTAGCGACCTGCAGAATGCTCACCCCGACGGATTGTTTATTATCGCCGGAGATTTCAACCATGTGAATCTCAGGACTGTGCTCCCTAAACTCCATCAGCATGTGGACTTTGCAACGAGAGGAGCGAACACGCTGGATTTTGTTTACACAAACATCCCCGGCGCGAATCGTGCGGAGCCCCGCCCCCATCTCGGCTACTCAGACCACTGCTCTGTTATGTTAATTCCAGCATACAGACCGCTCATCAGACGCTCTAAACCGATTCTGAAACAGGTGAAAACCTGGCCAGAAGGAGCTACTTCTGCTCCTCAGGACTGTTTTGAGTGCACTGACTGGGACATATTTAGAGAGGCTGCAACCAACGGCGATTCCATCAACTTGGAGGAGTACAAATCATCAGTGACCAGCTACATCAGCAAGTGCGTTGATGATGTGACCATCTCCAAGACCATCACTACACGCTCCAACCAAAAGCCGTTAATGACTGCAAATGTGCGTGTGCTGCTGAAACAAAGAGACTCTGCCTTCAGAACAGGGGACAAGACGGCCTTAAAAACAGCAAGGGCCAAGCTGTTCCGTGCCATCAGAGAGGCAAAGCGTGCACACGCAAAGAAAATCCACGACAGCACTAACTACAAGACAACATCACCTGCTTGTGACCGTGATGCCTTCCTCCCAGATGCGCTGAACGACTTCTACGCCCGGTTTGAGGTACAGAACAACGTGAAGGCGAGGAAGACCACCCCTCCTCCCACTGACCTGGAAGAGTGCTCAGGAAATGTGCAGAACAGCTAGTAGATGTCTTCACTGACATCTTCAACATCTCCCTGAGCAGCAACGTTGTTCCCACGTGCCTCAAGACAACGACCATTGTTCCCGTGCCGGAGAAATCTACTGTCTCCTGCCTCAATGACTATCGTCCCGTCGCGCTCACACCCATCGTGATGAAGTGCTTCGAGAGGCTCGTCATGAGGCACATTAAGACCCAGCTTCCATCCTCCCTGGACCCCATGCAGTTTGCGTATCGTCCAAACTGTTCCACGGGCGATGCCATCTCCACAACCCTCCATCTGGCCCTCACCCACCTGGACAACAAGGACTCATGTACGAATGCTGTTTATTGACTTCAGCTCAGCATTCAACACAATCATTCCTCAGCACCTGTTTGAGAAGTTGAGCCTACTGGGCCTGAACACCTCCCTCTGTAACTGTATCCTGGACTTCCTGACTGGGAGACCTCAGTCAGTCCGGATCGGAAACAGCATCTCCAGCACCACCACACTGAGCACTGGGGCCCCTCAGGGCTGTGTGCTCAGCCCACTGCTGTTCACTCTGCTGACTCACAACTGTGTAGCAATGCACAGCTCCAACCACATCAAGTTTGCTGATGACACGACGGTGGGTCTAATCAGCAAGAACGACGAGTCAGCATACAGAGAGGAGGTGCAACGGTTAACAGCCTGGTGTGGAGCAAACAACCTGTCTCTGAACGTCGACAAAACCAAAGAGATGGTTGTGGACTTCAGGAGAGCACAGAGCGAGCAATCTCCACTGATTATTGATGGATCCTCAGTGGAGATCGTCAAGAGCACCAAATTCCTTGGTGTTCATCTGGCAGACAACCTCACCTGGTCACTCAACACCAGCTCCATCACGAAGAAAGCCCAGCAGCATCTCTACTTCCTGAGAAGGCTGAGGAAAGCCCATCTCCCTCCCCCGATCCTGACCATGTTCTACAGAGGGACCATTGAGAGCATCTTGAACAGCTGCATCACTGCCTGGTTTGGGAACTGCACCGTCTCGCATCGCAAGACCCTACAGAGGATAGTGAGGACAGCTGAAAAGATCATCGGAGTCTCTCTCCCCTCTATCATGGACATTTACACCACACACTGCATCCGCAAAGCAAACAGCATTGTGGACGACCACACACACCCGTCACACACACTTTTCACCCTCCTACCATCAGGGAAATGGTTCCGAAGCATTCGGGCCGCCACATCAAGACTGTGCAACAGTTTCTTTCCTCAAGCCATCAGGCTTCTCAATACACAGAAATGAAACGGAACTCACACACACACACACACACATACACACACACACACACTCACTCAAATGTGTGTTACCGAACTGTACAACCTGGACTTAACACTTAACACACACTCTTTACTCATCTCAATCCATTCCACCACCATTTATTTATTTATTATTATTTATACTTGACCATAATACACTCTCTAACTGCGGTTTTTTGCACCTTTCACTTTATTATACTGTTTACATGCTGTCTTTTGCACCTTTGACTGTTTACATGCTGTCTTTTGCTGTTTACATGCTGTCTTTTGCTGTTTACATGCTGTCTTTTGCACCTCTTGACTGCTGCTGTTTTTTGCACTACATTGTTCTGGTTATATTCACTCCCGGGTATAGTTTTTAGGTTTACTTGTCGGCGCTATATTTGGTTTTTTGTCTTGTCTTGCGTTGTCTGTCTGTACTCTTTTTTGTCTGCACTGTTTGCACTAGGTTGCACTCGATGCACTTTATGTAGCTTTGTGTTGTGTTGTAGCTCTATTTTGTTGTTTCGTGTAGCACCAGGGTTCCGTAGGAAGTTGTCTCGTTTTTACTGTGTACTGTGTACCACTGTGTATAGTAGAAATGACAATAAAAGCCTCTTGACTCTTGACTCCTTTATTAAATCTAAATTCGAAATAAAAAAAATAAACAATAAAATGACATCTTGTCTGTCTCTTCTGAAAGGAAAAGTGTGATATGATGCTCCTGCAGTATACACAAGCTCAAAAAGGTCATAAAAACACGATTAGGATGATCAGGCTCAGGTAGCTTCTTAAGGGTTCAAGAAACAGTTTTGGCGTTTATAGCTAACATTTTGTTTTTGATTAAAATTGTCTCTCCATGTGTTGGTGTTCATGGACTGACTCAGCAGTTTGAGTGATGCGAAAGAGAGAAAGACAGGTGGTCAGCAGCAGGCAGAAACACTGCCGTTCAAAGTTGAAGTAGTCTCCGTACATGTTTTGCATTCCTCTGGTCCTTTTGAAGCTGTGTGTTTCCATCGTACAGCCGTCACTCACAATCTCATCATTAGGCAGAACATAGGTGGTAAAAAGATTTGAACAGCTAAATATATAAACATGATTGTCATGAGTTACCTCGTGATTAATCGCAACTTAATGATCCATTTTTATCTGTTTGCAATGTCCCTTAAATTAATGCTTTTCATGTTTTTAATATTCTATTCAACATGCGCATGGGCGAATATGGATGCTTTATGCAAATGTATGTTTATTATTAGTGAAACCAAACGCAACATAGAGCATGAAAACTAGACATGCTTCAAAGGTCATAGATGTTTTTCAAAGATGTTGTTCATGTCTATTGGACACATGAAAAAAAGAACATAGAAATACCAGGTTCCCATTACTTCTCTTTCATTGCACTGAGCAATTTACTTACACAAGCCTGTTTTCTATTTTCAGATGACAGGGCAGCTGGTGAAAATACTCTTTTATTTGTTTAACATTATGGCATTTTAAATGATGTAAATCATCAGGACAGCGAACAGAACTTTTGCTATGTTTCCACATGGACGGTATATAATTGCTGGATGTGTGCACTATGGCGAATTATGGTGTTTGAGTTGAGACTTTGGTGCATCAGTAAAACACATTTTTATTGATTACAAATAATTTTTCAGTGGAGTTATTTTATATATATATATATATATATATATATATATATATATATATA
>JAAIIK010000119.1:806935-817835 GCA_014706435.1 Silurus glanis
TATTATTATTATTATTATTATTATTATTATTATTATTATTATTATTGTTGTTATCTAACGAAAACTGCCTTATAATTGTTAAACTATCTGAAGCGCATCATCCAAAAAATATATATTTCTTTTGTTTGTTTGTTTGTTTGTTTTACATTTTAATCATAAAATAAATAAATAAATAAAACAAAGGAAATTTGCGCCCTTTGTGTTGGAATATCGGGCTGGAAAACATTTTGGAAAAGAGCAACCACACCAGGCTGTGGGCTTCCAGGCAGCGTCCAGCTGGAGCTTTTCTCCAATTATCACTCCTGCATTTTTCTCAAACGAAAATAAAATGTGAGTTCAGTCCAACTGCTGCTTTTAATCTTCCCTTCTTGTTTTTTTTTTTTTTTTATGTTTCTAAATTGTTTCCAAATTTTGGTACGTGTGTGTGTGTGTGTGTGTGTGTGTGTGTGTGTGTGTGTGTGTGTAAGACCCGAATGTTTCATAGCCGTAAACATCAACCCACTTTGGCCATAAACATCGGATCTTTATGGAAACCTTGTGCACAGATTTGAAATGAAGCTGTGGAAAATTTGAGACACGATCATTCCCGACATGCCAGCTCTCCAAAGCGTGCAGACATGCAGGGTTCACACACGCTTTCTCTTCTCTCCGTGTGTGTGTGTGTGTGTGTGTGGAGGCCTAACCTGTACCTGTAGAAGGCAGAATTTCACATTCGCGTCACTCCACGTCTTTACCCATTGCACATGACTGCACGTCAAAAATACAAACAGCCGCACGTGCCAAGCACCTTGAGTTCAACTTTATTTCGAATAAAACATTACATCACTTCCGGGTTTCTTGGCGTTCAGATCAGTGCTCTGGCACAGAGAGGAGAGCGCGTGCCTGGGGTGGAAGAGATGAAGCTTTTCTTCCAGGTGAACCAAAATGCGCTTCACGACTGTTGCAGGTAGTGGTGGAGGAAAGTGTGTGTGTGTGTGTGTGTGTGTGTGTGTGTGTGTGTGTAATAATAATAATAGAAAAAAATTACAAATACATACATCTACTATAATAATAATAATAATATTATTATTATTATTATTATTATTATTATTATTATTAATATCAATCAGGATGAAGCTTTATTTAAAATTGTTTAATCGAATGATTGACAAATTATTTATTTATTTATTTGCTTGTTTTTGTTTCTTAGATTTTTTTTGTTTGTTTATCTAATTATTTATTTACCAAATACTAATCATTTCTTAATTTCGTAATTAATCAGTTTATTCATTTATTCATTCATTCGTTATTATTATTTTTAATTGATTGATTGATTGATTGATTGATTGGTCGATTTCTTTCTTTCTTTCTTTCTTTCTTTCTTTCTTTCTTTCTTTCTTTCTAGTTTCCAAAACAATTTTTCCATTTTTCCTGGCTTATCCTTTCCTCCCGAGGATTTCAGCAAAACTTCAACATTTTTCACAAACTTTTTTAATTTATTTATTAATTAATGCTTTAAATTTTTGGTTGATGGCAAAACATCAGCGCAGCTCAGTAAATTGCTCTTTAATGAGATTTTGCTACAGGGGATAATCTGCTACTGACAGGAAAAAAAAAAAGATGTCTTGAAAACATCTGTAGACCTATGATTTCACTCTGAAGAATACCCCCCCCCTCACCCTCCCCCCCCCCCCCCCCCACCCCCCATGTCTCAGAGAGAAAAATGGTCAGTATGCAGAAATAAACGCTCTGCCATTTGACCTAATGTATGTGACTTCATTTTAGGGAGAGTTCACTTTTCTCTTTTTTTTTTTTTTGAAAAGCTAATGAGCTCCTTGGTGTTTTGTCATTTCAATCATGAAGATCAGTAGCTGTACATGGCCTTCAGTCTATGTCTGATACTCTATGAGAAATATTGATTTGTTTACGGGTGCAGAGAAGCGTTTGACCCCAGCAGTGTATGCGTCATTATCTTCAAATGTTCATGTGAAGTATGCATTTTTAATCCAGTAGAATTCAGATGTTTATTTTTATGTTATTATTATTGTTGTTGTTGTTGTTGTTGTTGTTGTTGTTATATAATCAATGAACACGTGTTTTTCAGTCTGTGCTACTTAGTCTGGTTTTCCTGCAGATGAAGAGAATACCATAAGGCCTGCTTTCACTTTTTATGCACTTGATTTAGCGGACTACTACGCTTCGAGATTGATCACACTCCTCGTACATGAACACATCATCTTTCCATGTCGTCTTCTCCAAAACGTATTGGCCGTGTACAGATCTTTTTTAGATTTGCACTGTGGAGAAGGAATGTTCACCTGCATCCCTGTCCTCCAAGTCCATGTACTTCCAGGATTCTGCAATGTAGATTACTTCCTCCAGGGAGTCTGGAGATTATCCCAGAAACTCATCCAGCTCAACAGACAGGTCTGGCTCACCTCCAGAAAAAATAGACCATATCATGCAGAGCTGCAGCCAAGCCAGAAAACCCAAAATTATATCTGACACTTTGCATCATGTCAACTTTTATACTCTTTTATACTGCCAGTTTATCTTTTATTCCCAAGCCCTTTGCAGTTTGTTTGTTTTTTTTTCCCCCCAGCAGCCATGTTAAAGGCTGTTAATGTGTTCGTTTGTGTTGTACTGTATTTGTGCAACACAATTACTGTGTCCAGTGAAAGCTTTGCAGATGTGTCTTGCAAACTCTCACCTGCTGTTTGTACAAGCTGCATTCGTTTCCAGTGCACACTGCCCTAATTGTTTTGTGTGGGTTTTGCTCTGTGAAGCAGACACGGAGTCAGTAGCTGCCAGGATAATTACAGAGCAAGCGCTTTCAATGAAAGGAAAAGAAGCACTTAGTAATCCATGGGTCTGGTGTAAAACAGAATCTGACGTCGTAGTGTACAGCAAAATGTATTATTCCGACCTGATTTAAATGTAAAAGTACAAACGAGGACATGATTCTGCACTGGATACTTGATTTTTTTTCCGTCTGTATTTTTTCCCATTCGGTCCGTTTCCATTTTCTTTTATAATTCATTATTATCTTCCTGAATGACATGTCAAAACAGAATTGGTGATTGGATCCTGCACTGATGCCAGAGATTGCCTGCTGGCTCAGCGGGATCTTGGGTCTTCAGTGGTGCGAATGGGCACATCTTTGTCTGGCCTTGCCATTGCTTTGGCGCTCTTTTGGATGGGAACACATGTCACACCCAAAAATCACCATGCCAAGCACCAGCATACAGGCTCTGGCTGACCGATGGCAAAGAGCAGAGTGCCCACTGTGAACCTGGTGGCCATCACCACCTCCACTTGATACAACGCTTGCCAGTTGTCCGAGATAGAGGGATCAAAATGGAGACCAAAATGTGCACCATGTTTTAAGACTCTTAATAGATATAAACGTATTTGGGAAAGTTCCAACCAAACTTATTTATAAACCTGATTACTTAGAAGGTATTATCTTTCTTTCTTTTAAAACAGCAGCTCTGTAATTAATTCCAGCTGAATTTCAAATCAGCCAAATTTCAAAGTATTTTAAAAGAACCATCCACAAAAACATTTACAGCATTTGGTAGATGCTCTTATCATGTTGAGGGTTGAGGGCCATGCTCAAGGGCCCAACATTGGCAGCTTGGTGGTGCTGAGATTTGAACTCGTGACCTTCTGATTACAAGTCCAGCATCGTAACCACTGAGCTCCAAAGCTAATAATAATTACGAATTTTTTTTTTTAATTCGTTCATGTTTTAAAAAATGTTTCAAATGTTTGTTGTTTTATAGCTGGAATAAAGCTCTTAAGCATATTCTATTTCTGGACGTTAATCTGCTTTGGGTGGTATTTTCCAATAATGTGATCCGTGGAAATCCAAACATTGCATCATCTGTACTTTTTATAGCTGCTGTGTTTAAATACCGAAGGTGACCCTAAGCCAGTCCCCTAGAACAACTGAATTATCATTATCATCTTCTCCTGATTATCATTGTATCATTGAGACTTGCATTGTCTGTTGCTCAGAGCAATGCTAAGCCAAACGTAAAATCATACTCAGCACATGACTTAACACAGTGTAATGTAAAAAGTCTAATAACAGACTCTTTATAACCCGACCGTGTTCAATGGCATGCATCTGCAACTGTCTGATAAGGACCGGCGGGATTTCTTCGCCTTCTCGCCTTCCCTCGTCGTGGCATTTCGAAGAGTGCGGGCGAATCTCTGGGTGCCAAATTAAGCGGCGTGCTGATCCACGCTGGCTGCACGGGGTAACGAGCGGGCCCAGAGGATATTTGCAGGGTCACACAAAGGAGGTGCTGGGGAAGAGCTGAGGAAATCGGGGCTCCAGCAGGAAGCCTCGCCAAGTCACTAAATTCTGCAGGCCATCCTCTGTGCTTGGAACGAGACCTCATCGGTACAAGCCAAGTCTGCGCCTTGCTGTTACTTCACTCCGACCGATATCAAAGTGTGTTTAGGGTATGGGAGATTCAGTCATTTGAGAGAAAGAGATTAGGGATGGCTGAGGAACTGTGAAGGTTCTGGATTTCGACAGCATGTAGCGTCGCTCGAATCCTTTCAACCCGCGTCGTTTTCATCATGCTGTATGAGCGTTTACCACAAGAAAATGTGACAAACTATGTGCATTTTGTCCATTATCTCAACAAAGAGCCATTTCACAATGCCACCATGACACTGAATCGAATCCCACTGGTTTGTCAATGTGGGGTATAATGGAATTAATAACATCAACTGTGCATTGCCATGAGCCCTTGCAGTTTTTTTTTTTTCTCTTTTTTTTTTATCCCTGCCGCATATACTATGTGCTCACAGGGGATGATTTACTGTTGGCAAGAACCTAATGATGCTTCTCTGGTGTTGAACGTTGCATCTGTGAAGCTTCTCTAAAGCAATGATTGTTGCAGCATTATGAGTCTGGACTTATTGTGATTGTCTTTTCCTTTATTCTTTTAACAAATGGTGCTGTTGCCCCATACTTCCAATTTGGAATAAACACATCCTTCCTCTACAAATATTTGACACCTAAGTCATTTACGGAAGCTGTAATTAATGCAGTGTTTGGTTTACAGTCTGTAAAGGCATATACATGCTACTGTTCCCTTTGTTTTGTCAAAGTAATTATGGGTTCAGCTATCTATGTACTTGATGAGTTTTTTTCTCTCGGTGCTGCCTGATAAATAACAAAATAAGTCAAAGCCTGCTTTGTATGCTGTAATTAAAGTGAAAAATATAGCAATGCAAATCTTTAATTGGACTCCAAGAGAGAGATTCAGATTTTCTCTTTAATGATAAGAGATGACTGGGGACAGAAAAACAAAGTGTGTTAAAATGTGATGGTGGAAGTTCAATTAATCACAATACAGAAAACAAGCAATTTACCATACAGTGTTCTTTCTCATTCAGGGAATCTCGCAGCCCAGGTAATGTTCTTTTAATCATCTCAGTGCGACATTAGCCATCTTAAAAAACAACAGATGGATTAAAAAAAAAAGATGCATGCCCTTAGAGAGAGCAAGTGTAATGCTTAAGCAACTGCACTGAAGCAGTCAGGAATGAAAAGCCACAAAACTGTATCTCACTGTACAGTGAATTTTGATAGCAGTCCCAGCCTTGACTTAGAGTAAAGGCATTTGGGTTGGATTAAACAATGTGTATGTTGTTTTTTAAAAAAAAAAAAAAAAAAAAAAAAAAATGCAGTAAACGAAAACAAATGATTAAATGACCTCGCCAAACGTTTCCGTTCTTTTCACGTGCACTTGCTCGTCTCGTTGTCTCTTTTACCCTCCGCCAGAGATAAAAGTTCATTTGAAGTGTTGTCTTTCCACTCATTAAAGCTGAATTCCACACCATCTGTGAAGTGACACAAACACACCTGCTCCGCACCCTGCCGCCGCTAATGGCTTTTCACAATGTGCAGGCTAGCTCGTAGTGTCAACGGAGCTCCATCATACAGCCACTTCAGTCCATAATTAAACTTTTTCAGATAAACAATCCTGTCTTATTCTTAATAGAGAGTTAATAGCTGAAGTAATAGTATACCCGAGTTAAGTATGACGTGATGGCACAGCTGTGTAAAGAAGACCACCGGATAATGGTGGTGCATAATCTCTTAGAGATTAAACCACTTAAGACTGTATCTGAGGAAGACTGGATTTGATGAACTTGCTGGAACCCTGCGTTGCGCGCTGACAGCAGAGGAATCAGCGCTGGACGTCGGATGAAGGGATGTGCAGCAGACTTTTGCCCTTTGCCCGCATGATCTGTTCCCGAGTTGGGGGTGAGACAGCCGTACCCTGCTGGGGTCTTCTGAAACCGGAGACCCTTGAAGTGATCACAACCTTGCAGCTTTGCATAAAGCGCTGCATAAAGACGTTCGGGACAGTTTGGTCACTGCTTTTCTTGCTTGCTCCCTCCCTCTGGGCATGAACTCCTCCAGACCAGGGCTCAGACCACCCTGGGCTGGTCAGCAAACCCTGCTTACACCTGCCATAAAACTTGAAAGCCTTTGCTTTGAAGTGTTCAAAGCCTAGCTGACTGACCTTTGATGCAACTTTGGCCACAACACATGTTTAGCGCAGTGCGTATAAAGCAGCCCGCTCTGTCCAAAGACTGTTTGGCTACATGTGTGAGATGTAAGGGTCCATGCATGGCAGCCATGCATGGCCTTCATGCTGTTCCCAGCAGCGTGGGGGTGGGATGGGGGTCAGCACCAGGGAAAGAAAAAGGCCAACAGAGATTGATCTCGACCGAGTCCTTCATATGTTCTGCAGCAACCCATGGTGCCCTCAAAATTTAAACTACACTCATAGTCATCCAAATGCTTTCATCCTGTTTGGTTCTGTCCTCAAATGGAAAGTAACTAGTAGGGTTAAAACTTCTGTAGTAAGAATTCTCGCATATAATACCAACTAAAGATCATCATGTGCTTCCTTTTATGGCATTAGTAATATTTTTTTTCCCATAAAATTGTTTCTGCTAAAAATTATTGAAAGAGGGAAAAAAAAGAAAAGAAAATTGTCACACTTTATTTTTCTGTAGCTGCTTCAGTTGTTGACCTGCATAAGGCGATGGATATTAAAAATCCATAAGCTGTTCAAAACACCATTAGGCGTAATGAGGGTCATCGCGAAGTCTTAAAGATCTGGAACAGTTGACAATCTTCCAGAAATTCTACCACATAGTGAGGATGAAAACAAAGACAGAAACAAGAAACCAGAAAATCTTGGATCTTACTGTTTTTGGGCTCCTCAGTGATATACATCAGCTCTAATACATGACCTCTATAGAGCAACCTTTTTGCAGAAAGCTTTCTTTAGAGAAAGCCACAAAATGCATCATTGGAACTATAAACTGAATCATGTATTACGATCATATGAGACCGTTGTTTCACTTTATTTAGTTGTACCTTTTATATTTGACAAAAAAAAAATCAACTACGAAAAGAAGAACTCACAGCAAATAAATATGAAGCAGTATATTAATAGATTTTGTGGTTACTCCTGTGGGCACATGTCAAGACTGGAGTCATCATGAATTTAGTAGCAGGATGTTTTTTTTTTATTGGTTGCCAGCATCAAGCGGTTAAACCCTGCTTTGGGCTGTGCTTCACTGGCTTGTGGAAAAGCAGGACAAACCAAAAAAATCTAATTAAATGTGGTATTCCAAGATATGACTAAAATGTTTTTGTTTTTTGTTATTCTCTCCAATGGAGGTGATTTCACCAAATATTAAGTTAGATTAGATAAGATTAGATTAGATTAGATTAGATAAAATCAGATTAGATTAGATTCGATTCGATTCGATTCGATTCAATTTTATTGTCATTACACAGGTACAAGTACAAGGCAATGAAATGCAGTTTAGGTCTAACCAGAAGTGCAATAGCAGCAATATATAGGATATACAATATACAGGATATATAAGGATATACAGTGCTTGCATGAGTTACATAAATTAAATTAAATAAAATGGTATTATAGGAAATACAATGGTAATATAGGATAGGGTAGGATAGATTCAACTTTTTTCAGTGCCATTGGTTGCCTTGTTTGAAGTCCATTTTCAGAGTATAAGTACAAAAACAATGTAATGAAATTGCAAATAATGGGTAGCTCAGTGGTTAAGATGTTGAACTTCTGATCAGAAGGTTATGAGTTCAAACCCCAGCACCACTAAGCTGCCCCTGATAGGCCCTTGTGCAAGGCACTTAACCCCTTAACTGCTCAGTCATAGGAATGATATAATTGTCATATTCTATAAGTCACTCTGGATAAGGGCATCTGCCAAAATGCTTTAAATCTGAATATATTCACAGAGATCCTGTTTCATTAGAAATGTAGAAATGGCCTCGGAAACTCCCAACCCGCTAGGCAAAGAAAATTCATCACAATCTCGAAAAGCATTGTTTGTTTGTTCATACAGATTTGGTATACAAAGCTTGACCAAAAAACAAGAATTGACTTAAATGTTCTTCTATTAATGAAGAAAAGAAATTTTCCATGCCACCTCTTCCTCACTGAACAGTAAAGCATTATTTGTGAGCCTGGCTTGACTATTTTATACGAGGCATTATATCTCAGTGTAAATACCTTGGGCTGTAACGGCGTAAGGCCCGTAATGCTGCGAGTGCTGATCATTGGTCTGTAAATGTCAAACAGGCGATGTTGATATACTGCCCACCTCGGGGTGCTTTCTCCTACTGCTGCAGTGACGGCGCTCGAGTGACATAATCTCAACATGAGCCATGCTATAAAGACTGTGCGGTTATATAACACAACATTCCCTGTAGCACACATGCTCTCTCGCTTTCTACCTCACTCTCTATCTGTTAACTTTATAGGCCGCTTGCTTGACAGTGTTGTACATATGCTGCCTTATATAAAACGAACACCACTAGTATTTAGAATGTAACGGTAAAAAAAAAGCGCACGTCGGCTTAACGGCCATTTTTCTTTTTTTTTTTTTCTTTTGTTTCTCTCTGTTTTTTTTTGTTTTTTTTTTCCAGACATTATTTGGTTATTAGACAGTTTTCCTGAAAGTAACTTTAGATTGAGGGTAACTTCAGCCTAATGGATTTGCCAAGTGCTTTGAGCCAACATTTATATCTCACATTGATTACAGCACATACCGCTATAGGCCCATCTTAAAATACTGTTTAGGAAAATGATCATTTAACTACCCCACAATTCTCGGCAGAAATGAAGTGTCAAGTTGAAAAGACGTTGTTTATACTGTACATGTTTAAAATGTGATCCCTAGACCTCTTCTCGAGGTTTCTTCCTCATGCCGTCTCAGATAGTTTTTCCAGGCCACAGTTGCCACTGGCTCAATCATCAGGGATTAATTATAAGGACAAACGTACAGCCACTAAACTTTGTTTATACAATTGTATAACCTATTTATCTTTGGAGACAATGTCCATTGTTTAAAGCGCTATACAAATAAAAATGAATTGATTTGAATAGATTGGATCTTGGGTTTGTGACTGTAATTGATTGATTGCTTTGTACTGCATTTAGGTATGCAGATTCCACAGGAGCTGGAAGCACGGCTGAGACAAATGTTGACTAGAAGTATGCGACGAGTCTCTATTCGGTTTGCAATATGACCTTCAAAATGCACAGTCGGCAAAGCTTCCCTGCATGTGGAAATTCGCTCCCATTTATCTGTGTGAATGACTCGACTTTTATAAGGCACAGCTCTTACAGCTCTTACAGCTTAACACTCTCTGAGAGCACGAATTACTGAATATATCCGTAAAAAATAGTAGAAAATGTACGTTCTTCAGCAATGAGTAGCACAGTTAATTAGCAGCAATGTGACAGTAGTATTGTCACGTGCCTCCCAGTGTAAAATACAAACCAGGCAGTCTGGCAGAGGTGACCCCAGGGTGTCCAGAGCGTCGACGATTTGAAAATCCGACTGGGCATGAGCGGAAGAGCAGCAGAGGAACGGTTTGGGTGCGAGGCAGTCCGGTATGGCTGTCAACACCTACATGTCTGGAGACATGACGACCCCTTTCCGCTGTGACGAGCGTAAATCAAGCGGTTGTTCTGAAACAACAGTGTCGTGTAGTTTCCCTGTCGTGTGTAGACCCTCGCTCTCTGCATGAGGCTCCATTCCAGGCTTGACAGGAGTAAGGCCCCTGCCTGAAGGGTGCCATACGGAACCAGGCTTCACACGTCACCAGCACCAGTGGAAATCCTGAAACACACACACACACACACACACACACACACACACACACACACACACCTGCATTCAGCTGTAGTTGCCATTCCAAGTGGTTGTATGGCTGACACTCGTATAATGGATGCTTAGCTCCAGTTGCCCTTGTTTAACCTTTACATTTACATTTTAACATATATATTATATGACATATATATACTGTATATTATTCAATATGTGCTCTACATGTAAATGTATGCTAATTTATTTTATGATTTTACATTTTAAATGTGTGCCCACTGCAATTTTCCCAGGCATATAAAATAAACCTAAATATCCCCATATAAAAACAGAATTTGTATTTCGCATGCAGTGTGTGATTGTGTTTACGTCTTAAAACTGAACATATTTGTTTCTTTCTCTTGCCAGGATTAGCCTCTCGGACTTTGTGTTTGTGTTTGTGTTTGTTTAGGTTTGAAGGTGAGAACTTACACAGGTTTCTTAAGTGAAATGAAACGTTTTGGCACCTCATCAAGGACCAACTTCAGTGTTTAATGTGGTGCTTTAAAGGGAGTTAATGATCTGCACTCACTGCTTCCCAACAAGTCTTTTAAACATGATGAAGAGAACCTGCAGCCTGTTCCTGATAGATAGATAGATAGATAGATAGATAGATAGATAGATAGATAGATAGATAGATAGATAGATAGATAGATAGATAGATAGATAGATAGATAGA
>JAAIIK010000119.1:847859-861814 GCA_014706435.1 Silurus glanis
TAATAATAATAATAATAATAATAATAATAATAATAATAATAATAATAGTACCATGTATTGTTTTTACATTTCAAAGGTCTAGCATTATTTTTACATCTGTTCTTGCATCTAGGATTGAATTGAATTATTTTTTAAACACGTATCTTTGAAATAAGTATATATTCTGTATTTAAAAGTCATATCTTGATATCTTGAATATTATAAATGTGTTGTTAAATGTGGTATAATTTTATTTACGAGGTTTATGAGGTCAAATAAAATGACTTGTGAGATTTTAGCATGAACGATAATCGATGCCGTTGGAATTGAGCAGTTTATTCGCAGTTATTGAGGTGAAAAACAAATCTGACTGTATTTTTTTTTTATTGTTTTTATTTTTGTCGCTTTTTTTGTGCTGTAGGTGAAAAACCGTTTAAGTGTGAGTTTGACGGCTGTGACCGGCGGTTTGCGAACAGCAGCGACCGAAAGAAACACATGCACGTCCACACGTCAGATAAACCATATCTGTGTAAAATGTGCGACAAATCCTACACACACCCCAGCTCCCTCCGGAAACACATGAAGGTATGTAAACGCATTTGCAAAAAAAAAAAAATATATATAAAATTTTTCTTTCTTTCCTTCCTTCCATTTTTTTTTTACTTGTGCGTTTTCCCGCTATAATTATACTATTTCTTTTTATTCCTTTCTATATATTCCAATTTGCATAAAGCGATAGAGATAATATGTGTCAATAGAGAAAGAGAGAGAGAAAGAGAGAGAGAAAGAGAGAGAGAGAAAAGAATTGTTTGCTGCACTGCAAATATTATATTTTAGAAAAAATATCCATGCGTCTTTAGATTAACGTCAATTTGTTTTATTAAATATATTATCAAATAAACAAATATAGATAGATAGATAGATAGATAAATAGATAGATAGATAGATAGATAGATAGATAGATAGATAGATAGATAGATAGATAGATAGATAGATAGATAGATAGATAGTATAATTGTTATGCTTTGAAATCTTAAGACTTATATGAGGTTTTTTATATATAGTTTATTTATTTATTTATTTATTTATTTATTTATTGATTAGTTAGTTAGTTTGTGGTACCATAATCCTGTCTAAAATTACCACGAAGTTTCTCCAAAAACTCCTTTTTTTTTTTCAATCACATGTTTATATATTTATATATATATATATATATATATATATTTCTATTTCAACTTTCAGGTTCACGAGTCCACGTCTCAGGGCTCTCAGCCGTCTCCAGCAGCCAGCTCGGGCTACGAGTCCTCCACTCCTCCCACCATCGTCTCTCCATCCACAGAGAACCAGGGCAGCAGCTCCATATCGCCTTCAGCTTCCTCTACGGTGCACCACACCACCACCTCTACCCTGGCCTCAAATTTTAACGAATGGTACGTGTAAATATTTTCAACAACAACAACAACAACAGCAGCAGCAACAACAACAACAAAAAAAAAAGACTGCAAATTGTTCAGACTGCTTGGAAATGAAAACACACAAGGACTCTTAGAGGATGAGAGAAGTAAAATGGAGAACCCCTGATGTTTTTCTGGTTATATAGCAGAGCCAAGTGAGGGCATGGAGGCCCACTCCTATAGACTAAAACCTCTTTCCCCCCTAATATACACATACTTTTTATTATTTTTTAATTTTCTTTTTTCTTTATTTTTTTATTACTTTCTTCGGGGGGAGACACAGAGACTGTTCACAGGGGATCAGTTGCATGCTATAAGCAGGTGGGAAAAATAAAACCCTGCCTTTTTTGTTTTGTACATAAAGATTGACCTAGTTTAAAATGTAATATTTTTATTTTGTAAATAGTCATAATACAGTTTAAGGGAAAAATTTGTGAAGAAGAAGCAGAAGAAGAAGAAGAAGAAAAAAAAAACGTGGTCCCTAGATATATGGAAAAATGAGATGGCTTTACAAATATTGCGATGATTTAGTCTTGGCTGAAAAATGGAGAATGTTCTAGTTAATGTGTACCAAATGTGAATTATTCAGTATTATACCGTCTACACGTTTACCTAACCGACTATTAGTATTAATGTGCTTTTTTGTATCCAGTGCAACATTTCGTCTAAAGTCCAGTCTAAGTAGCACAAATTGTTGTTATTTAATGTCATGTCGATAAATTGTGTAGTGAAAGCCTGAAACGTGTCAATCTTGTTTATGTATAAGTGATATAAAAAAATATAACAAAAAAAAAAAAAAAAAAGAAAGATCCTGTCTATTTGCAATGCCACTTTTGCAGGAAATGATGAGCTGTATTACGGTTTCAGTTTTCCATATTTATCCGCATGTAAAGGATCCGGTATAAACTCATGTTATAGACATATAGGCCTTATCAGTATTTATGGAGAAATGCGTTTGGTAGGGTTATGTAAAATTTAGTTTTCCAAATAATGTTTGGTTACAATTTCGTACAATATTAAAGAATTCAACGTACAACATTCAATATGCATTCAATAATTTTTTTTTTTTCAAACCTGTGCATTTAAAACAGTAAAATTCAATTTTGACAAATTAACATGTAATATTAAAAAAAAACATTTCTTAAAGCGTTTTATCAGAACACAAGAGATTCGAATCATTATTTTGTGCGTAAATTCAACTCTGATCTCAATTCCTGCGACTTAAATGCGAGTCAACCATTTAACCCGAAAGACCCCAAACCCCAAACTCCTACCCATTCCCATGCAACTCTTTCACACAATCCAGCACCACATTGTAATCTGATTCTATTTCTGTCTCGAGCCTGTTTAGGATTGGAGCGTAATTGCATCAGATCGCATCCTTCCTTCTTTGTTTGCATCGCCTAATTCAGCAAGACGAATTTATTTTATTTTTTAATTTTTATTTATTTCAACTAATTGCATTTTTTTTTCGACCGAATCCCTCGTGCCGTGTTCACATTTGATCCGAAAAAAACAAACAAAAAAAAAAAACACCAACGACAATCGTGACGAATTTTATTTTATTCGCAGGATCGACGTGGCCTCTGCTAATTTGCTGACGTTGCTTAATTGTTACGTGTAATTATGCCCTGATCCAATAGTTTTGCAGAAGTGTGTGTGTGTGTGTGTGTGTGTGTGTGTGTGTGTGTGTGTGTGTGTGTGTGTGTGTGTGCGCGCGCGTGTTTTTGTGCAACTGTGTAAAAAAGGGAATAGGAAACTAGAAGGGGGGGGGGGGGGGAGGTTGAAGGGGGGGGGGGGGGGGTGGGGGGGGGGGGGGGTATTGAGGGGGGGGTATGTGGGGGGGTTGTTGCACTTAAAGCCAGAAGTCTGGGAGAGTCAGTGCTATGGGCTTTTGTTCCTCACTGCTTTGCGTGCTTGAGCGCCCCATTAGGCAGAGACCACATCAAATAGACTCCAACTTTAACATGCAAAGAGAGAAAAAAAAACATCTAATAATAATTATAAAATAACATTAACCTTAGGCTCGATCGAAATTTGTATGTTTATTATAAACAGGTTTATTTTTGGCACAAACGCGAAAGAAACGCAGAGCTGCAATAGGGTGCAAAGTAGAACCTCAGAACTGAACAAAACTGAAGATTCAGGATTTTAAAACCCAAATTATAAAAACATTAACACTGAAAACATCTTGGGAATTTTTGTGCTTTTGATTGCATGCAATTATTCACTTTTTAAAGCGAAATGAAACATGACATAAATTACCATCAGATGTTTAGATGTCTATCATAACCCATCTATACATGTTTTAATACTGAAATGTTTTACTTTTTAAAACCATATTTTGCTGTGCAGTGTAAACACATCTAGGATATTTCCACGCCTGTTTTATAGCCTGCAGTGTTTACATTCACCTCTTACAAGTGTGCAAAAACAAGGACAGATGAAATAGTGGTGGGATGAAATGGAAAAAAAGAAAAAAAAGAAAAAACTTTTAGTAAAAACGCATTGATACAACAAACCGTAGTAAAGAAAACTAGCGCGTGATGACTGAGGTGATTTTTGTTTTTCCCCCTCCCAGTAACATTCATATTCTCTTTTTCACGGGTTATTAGGTCTCGAGATGTGTGAGTGATGGTAATAAAATGAATTGTTCGACTCTATTTAACACTCTATATCTATTCTAAGGTTCTGGTACATTTTCATTCATGCACCGTTACACTAGCAATAAAAAAAAAGTGCTACGTATTGATCTATACGATGAAGCGCGCGCGGTTGCGCGATTGTGTGTATGTGCATGTGCACGAGTGTGTGTTTTGTGTGTGCGCGTGTGTATGTGTAGGCTACAGCCTTCCCAATTCTCTGTTGTTGAATGCGTATTGAACATTTTGTATTTTTTCTTCGCCCCACTATCGAGCCGCCTATTCGATAAATACTTACTCATACTCTTATTTATTTATAGATTTTATTTATTTTACATTTCTGATATGGAGTAAAAAGTCGTAAACTTCATTGCTTTCGAAGAAACGCAAACGATCCGCATTTTTTTTTTTTTTAAAAAGACGTGTAAACTAGCTTTGTTGTTTTGTTTGATTGTTTGTTTGTTTGTTTGTTTGTTTAGTAATGTATTTCCATTATAACGCATCACATTGCAAGCGGACTCCGGTTTATAAATTATTTGGCTATGATAGGGATATTCAAGATTTTTGCTAAATAAATAAATAAATAAATAAATAAATAAATAAAGTATATCCCGGGTTTCTAGTGTCCAGGTTAAATCCAGACT
Source organism: Silurus glanis (assembly GCA_014706435.1). Lineage (NCBI taxonomy): Eukaryota > Metazoa > Chordata > Actinopteri > Siluriformes > Siluridae > Silurus > Silurus glanis. Next base: position 852,579 of record JAAIIK010000119.1, read on the forward strand.
AGCATATTTATTGCTGACTACGATAGAATGCAACAATATTTATTTGTGTGTTTATTTGTTTGTGAATACAGTATATGTGCACCGTTATATACACCTATAACAACTCCTTTTACAGAAGTGCACCGTCACAGACACACATGGCAACTCCACAAATATTTCTGCATCATCATTTAAACATATAGCAACTCCATCCATATGTCTTCATAGATAGTTGTGCACCCTCATATTCACCCACAGCAACACCACACTTATTTCTGCATCATCATATAAACATATACCAACTCCATACATAATATGTGCACCATCATATACACCCATAGCAACAGCATACATAGATTTGCACCATCATATATACACAGAACAGCTCCACACATTCATATTCACCCATACATATATGTGTAAGAACTCCATACACTCACATATAGACATAGCAATGGAATGTTAAAGACATTTCCAAAACACAAACAGCTCAATGATTTTGAATTATTAGTAGAGTAGAAATACTCCAACTTGAGTTCAGTTCAGTGATTTAGCATTGCCTATTACCTTAAGCTAATTTTATTTTCCATCAGTTGAGGCACTTTGTTTTGTGTGTGTGTGTGTGTGTGTGTGTGTGTGTGTGTGAGTATGGTGTGAGGGTGTTTTCTATCGAAGAAGCTATTACAGCTCGAGCCCAGTTCATGCGGTTAGCACACAGTCAGTGTTGACTTCCCAACATGGCTGCAGTTAATGTTAGTAATGTGAGCACAGAGAGAGAGAGCGAGAGAGAGAGAGAGAGAGAGAGAGAGAGAGAGAGAGAGAGAAATGTTACGTCACCTCATAACGTAAATGCCTCGAGTTCTACTTATACAGAGATAAATTTCACATTATTGGTAAAGTCTTGCAAAAAAAAAAAAAAAATTTGAAAGAGTTGAAGATGTATTCGAGTATTAAAACTGATGCAGATAATTTAGGTATCCATGTGTGAGGATGAATCTTGGGTCATGGTTTTGCACACAGTGGCATGAACTAACTATCTAACTAACTAAATGAAATATAGTTGATTATAATATGAATGAGGCATGTAACACATTTATTATTTATATTATTCCTGTAATAAATACTTTTCAACTATTCATATACAATATGAACATTTACTTACTACTTTCATTTCGTTTTGTTTATCACACCGGAGCACTGGGACATAATTGTACATAAACAAACAAACAAACAAACGAATGAATAAATAAATAATTAAATGAAATACATGCATGCATAAATAAATAAATAAATAAATAAATAAATAAATAAATAAATAAATAAATAAATAAATATGTCCAGAGCATTTTCAATAACATATTATGTATTATATTCTTTGCGCAGAATTAAATATAGCTGGCATTTCTAGCTTCTTGCTTATACTTGACCTTTGGCTGACTCCAGGCCTGTCCGTTTGAGGTGTGTGCATTTTCTGGATGCTCTCCAAAACTTTCAATAAAAAATAACCAAAATGCATTCTGCCATTTAACCTTCAGTTTCCCCCCCAAAAACAGTTCAAGAAACCATGACGTCAATTGGGATAGCAGGATTTTTAAAAGGTGTGGGAGGATAGCACAAATATCACACCAGTGTGTTTGGGATTAGTGGTGTATTTAAAATAGACAGTGACTTTTGCTGTTTATTTTCTATGAATTAAATAATCAAAACCACATAAAGGATCTGTAACAAATCAACTAGAGATCAGTACTAAACGCAATTGGAAATTAAATGAAATCCGAATGTTTCTGAGAATAATAAAGCTTAATATCAATCATAAATTTGTATTACATTGGTTATTTTTTTTTGTTGTTTTTTTGTTCTCCTTCAGTTCCCAGAGCTAAAGAAAGAGCCGTCAACTAACATGAGTCATAAGGGTTTTTTATGACCTCTCCAGCATCAGTCGTGCCATTACGCTCGGACCACAGAAGATTGGTGAAGGCACTCACAAGTGTGTGTTGTCGCGTTCCCTTGACAGTGTTGCTAAATGGGGTCATTCCAATTAGTTGTTTGTGACAAGGGTGTAGACTTCGTGCAGGGATGTTCACACTATATGTTGTCGCGTTAAGGGTTTGCACAAGTCGACATCCCAGTGTCCTTATCCATGTCCCATATGTTAACTCACATTCATTTGGTGTGTTTGTGAATAATGCATACACACACACGCGCACGCACACATTAGCATAACGCAAGACATCGTGATGTATACATATGTGTTTTTCGACTCGTGTTTATTTCTTCTAATAGCGGGAACGCAGACGCTTGACCTTTCCATCCAAATCGAATGTGATGAAACTGTGAGCTGTAAGAAATGAAATGAAAAGCAATACCATATGCCTTGTGCTTTACCTGTTCTTTCATCAGAAGCAAGTCTCCATTAAGACAAACATTCCTCTCATGGCTTTTGTTGTTATTCTTTTTTTTTTTTTTTTTTTTTTTTTTCCATGTCGTCTCATTACGTCAGACGGTATTTTATTTACCCGTCACAGATGAGGCAGCTTGTGGACATCTGCTCTTTTAATTGCATCTCATCAGTATAATAAATGATAAAATCTGGAGGTGAAGCAGTAGATTGGAACACTCGGATAATGGCACTTCAGATAGTGCCTGGAATGGTTATTTGTTAGGGGAGTAATTTGTAAACTTAATGCACTTTATAAAAACAGCATGTTTCGTGTTTCTGTGTGCTTCACTGGACAAACATTAGTACGAATTTATAAGAAATGCATGGGCAAATCCCCGGGATCCAGATTAACAAATACATTTACTATGTCTTGTTTGCCACGTTCTTTCTTTCTTTCTTTTTTTGTCTTTTTCATTTTTTTTTCCTTTTTGACGCCAGCCTTTGTTTCAGAGCGTCAGACAATTTTATATCACGTACTTTGCATCCTTTACAAGCATACCCTGACTGCATGATGCATTCCCCCCCCCACACACACACACACACACACACACACAAACACACACACATATCATAGATGATGTAATTATCAAACCCACAACGGCTCCAAGGTTTATTCAGAAATACTGCTTTATGTGAAATAACACGTTATCAGACATCCAATAGGGTTTTTCTTAAAAAAAAAAAAAAAAAAAAAAAAAATTGATTAGAAGTGAACACAGAGAACTAATTAAAATATGCCGTAAACAATTCGCCCAATTAACATAATCACTGACCTCATTAATATCGTGCAATGAACCGTAGAAGTGAAAGTTTTTTTTTTCTTTTTTTTTTTTAATAATTAGACACTGAAGTGCTGATTTCAGCATCAGACATGCCTCCACGTCAGAACCGCCATCACAGGGCAAATATTTCACTTTGTGTCTAATCTGAGCTCTTTTTTTTTCCCAGATTCTGTGAAATTAAATTATACACTCGATTATGACAAAATCAAGGAAGAAATCGCATGCATATGCGTCTGCACGTGTCTGTCACTCTCTGCTTTAAACATAGAGATTCTTCCTCCTCGTGCTCATGAGTCGTTATACCTGGGATTAGAGTGCACACATTGAACAAAAAGAGAACGATGTTGCCATTCAATCACATGCTATGGGTAATGCAGAAATGCATGGGTAATTATGATCTGTGCAATCAAGTGATTTAATTTGCAATGCCATCCTCAAATGAGATACATAAGGGCCACCAGGAAAACCCTTAACTGTGTTAAAAATGCTAACTGCCAGTCGGAATGTTTTATTATTCCATGGTTTATCATTTGTTACAAGAAATTTTTTAATGTAGTGTTAATTATTTAAAAAAATGAATGTGGTAAAAAATGTTTTAATATAATCTACATACATTTTATACATTACGGACACAAGTTTATGGACCGTCGCACGTGCTTTTTGAATATCTCATCCCACACTTACATCTCATGCACTGTTATAAGGACCGCCACTCTTCAGGGAAGATGTCCACTAGATTTTGGAGTGTGCTTGTGCAGACTTGTACTCATTCAGCGACAAGATGTAGGGTGAGGAAGCCTGGGGTGCAGTCAGAATTCCAATTCATCCCCAAGGTGTTCAGTAGGGTTGAGGTTAAACCATATAAACTCTATATTCATGGTGCCGGCTTTGTTCTCAGGGGTATTGTTATGTTGGGACAGATTTGTGTCTAGTAGTTCAAGTGAGTGGAAAAATTCAGTGCTACTACATAAAAAAAAGAGCGCCTTTATACAGTTCTATGCCTCCAATTCTGTGCTTTGAGGATGAGACACATAGGGATGGAAAAGTCAGGTATCCCAATACTTTTGTCCATAATTTGTAACTTTTATAGCACAGAGCTATCGAATTCTTAAATCGGATTGGTCAGAAGGTGTCGATTTGTTTTCTGTAAGAGCTGCTTTGAGAACAGTTGCAGCTGTAATTCAAATCACAGGTCCAATGCATTTTATTTCTATCGGAACAAGAGGAAGTGAAGAAGTGATTGTTTCCAGCTGCTACAACATAAGAAATAACAGGAACTATATAGTTGTGAAGGTGTTAACATTACATGTAAATATGCCTGGAGAAAAGCTTTAACAGATACAATAAAAGCTAATTGCTGTGGTATAAGAGGAATAAAACCCAGCAAGACATGTGAGTATGAGAAGAATCAACATGCTTATGTCATGTCATGTCATGTCATGTTATGTCATGTTACCTAAAAGCCCTCTCAATCCCCTTGATTCAATTTACTGAGAAAGAAGGCCTTGAAGTGATAGCATGAAGATCACCATCTTAACATATATACATTACATAATTATATAAGTATAGATAGATAGATAGATAGATAGATAGATAGATAGATAGATAGATAGGCATTTATAAATACACATATATAAATGCACATGAATATACATATTTATATATAGTTGCATATACATGCATATACATATGTGTCTATAGTTTATAGCTTTGGTTATAATGCATAATTAATAAATGCATTATAGGTACTGTTTACAACAACAAAAAAATTGATGACATCAAAGAAGTTCATTACCATTTTGTATTAAGGTCAAATAATATACTATAAATATATATACTATATACTGTACATCATGTAATAAAGCATTATTAGGCATTATACACAGTCAGTAGTTGTATATTCAAATGTATTACATTTGATCTACTTTGTATTTTTTTACATAATGCATTCTAAATTGTGCACATAGCATCACACTATAAACATATTCGCATCATGTAATAAGGCATTATACACAGTCTTATAATTGTTTATTTAAATCCATTGGACTTCATAGCTCATACTTATTATCTTCTATGTCATTTTAACATGATATAAATAGTGTACGTAGCATGTCATATCACCAGCCTTCACGTAGAACAGTACATTATGAGAAGATTGAATGGCCATATACTGTTTTATTTATTCTACAATTATTATAGCTGCATTATAGAGAATAGTATGAATGGTGATACTTTTTTGCTATACTAGATATGTATAATGCCTTATGAATGCATTGGTATAAATGTGGTGGAGTCCATAGAAAGTGTTAGCCAGAATTCTCGTAGTGTGACTTCCTGATAATGTCTCTGGTATAGAAAAGATCTTGTAAGGCAGCGTACAAAAGATTGTTGACTCTGATATCACTGTTATAATGTGTTATAAACTCTGCTTATAATGCATCATGTTAACCATTTATAATGCACAGCTAAAAAGCAAAATGCATTTACCAAATCATTTCATATATCCCAACGAATATCAAAGTTATGCATTATAATGCATTCATAACTCTATCCTTGCCTATGAATGCATTATAACATGATATTAATCGGTTCAACATAGATTACGATGTATATATTTTTATAACCTGTTATAATGCATTTATAAGAAATACTAAACATTAGTATAATTATTTATTTAATACACGGCCATAGTTATGATGCATTATAAGGCTTAGAGTGTGTTCTGCTGTAAACATACAACACAACGAGTTTCTGAAGTGGTAAAAACTTTCTACTATGATATTCTGATAATCTTTTATCGATTACAAAGCAAAGACACACAGCTTTTCTTTTTTTTTTTTTACAGGAGTTATTATGTGTTAATGAACACTACTTACAAGGCTTCACAGTTCATAATGCATAATTAACAATACAATGAAACGTAATGTCTTTTTTTATTAAATAATTATATTAAAATGTGTAATGATATATGACTGAAGTATAACATATTCTTCTAGATTGTTAAAGATGCTTGTTCTCAAAAGTTTGTGCTCCCATCTCCAACAATCCAGGATATATTCCTGGATATATTCCTGACATAAGGGTTACAAAAATACTGATATATGCTTCTTGATGTGCTTTTATCTATAATATTTATCACACCGGACATCTTTAATACAATATATTTGTTATGAATGCGTATTTGGTTGCAAATAAAAAGGGAATTTGGGAGAAAAATCTTTGACCCAGGCATCAACAAAGCCCAAATCCAATTCCTTATTCTTTTAGATACAGTCGGAGCTTTTTTGGCCTTCAGAACATGTTCTCAGAGACATCATTATAGAGCTATTAAATCCCCATGATGATTTGAACAGTGTTAGCAATGCATTGTTCTCAAATAAAACATAAGCGGCAGGAGAGATATCCGTAACCGACCTAACAACATTCGGTAGTTATGTTGAGATTTAACTTCCTTCATCCTACACGTGTATGTTTAGTAACGACTAACATAAACACCGTGTATGAATTATTTATGAAATAAAAAGGGTTTTTATATTCCTTCTTTACTGCAGTCACCAATTTTTCAGATCCACGTTTCTATATAGACTGCAGTAAACATTATTCCTAAATATGAAAACGACTGTGAGGACTACACTAAATGTGGAAAACATAAGGAGCATTAGCGATGCGTATTCGCCAACCAGAGCATGATTGATAATTATCGTCCCCGAATGCTTTGGCTTGGTCCAGGTGGCAGCCATTTTTTATGTTTCTTTCTCTTTGCTCTAATTAATTACTAATTGTTTTTAGCACCTGCACTGGCAGAGCACGGCCATCATTTTTTTCCTTTCCACAGGCATTTTTTAGAAAGGTTGCTTTTTTACACCAGAAAACCAGAAGTAATTTAGAACATAAACTCTTCATGAACCTGACCTCTCGACAGTCGCTGCATTATTAATGTGTGTTTTTTTAAGTTTAAATTGCTATGTTACGTGTGGGTAATGATAGCAATTTTGAATGCTAATAAAGTTCATTCTTGTAAAAGTGCACCCCAAAAAAATAAATAATGATAATAAATGTAAAGAGAACAAACAATGCTTTGTGGGTAAGATGCTCACATTCAGACGTCTGGGGGAAGAGTGCTCGTCGCCTCACCACAGCGTGAGACAGAATGTGTGTTTCCATCAGCATCTGTCTTTGGAAGAAAACAAAAATCTGCCCTTCACCAATGACAACAGGAGTCCCTGTTGTTTGATTCAAGTCCATCACGTTATTGATTCTCCGATGGCTCTGAACGAATTCAAGAGCAGCACCCTGGCGGATCGTTCCACTACTACATGCACCATATGTACACTTTAACAATGTATTGACTCATTTATATATTTATTTTCTCCTCAGTTCTTTGCACGAGACTTGGAGGGGTGGCGGGATGGAGGGATGGAGGGGGGCGGGGTAACGGACATCCACAAGATGGAACGAATCCATGGCAGGAATTTTGGTCCAGGAACTTTTCCAGCTGGCTGCGGTGAAAAGCCAGGGCTTCTTTCATAATCTCTGAAGGACAGCTGGGTCACGTAGCCACGTGTATTGCTCTTGCTGGATCACTTGGATATGTTTTACTGAGCAGGAAATTCCCCACCTAACCAAAGTGCACTGAATCACACCGTGATAAACTATCGCTGTAGCGAGTATTATAGCGTGCGCAAGGTTGCCGATACGTCTCTTTGCCGAGAGTAGTCGGCACAAGGTCACAGGTTTGGCTGGCAAAATTAATATGTGGAACTCTTACAAGGCTTCCGAAGCATCTGTTACGCATAAAGGTAACAAGGGATCCTGCTTGGCTCCAAAGGCCCGTGAAGACAAAGCTGGGAAATATTCGCAGATGCTGCTACAGAAGACAACAAATACTTGGAATTCTTCAAAACTATCTTGAATGTCACAATTTAATACGTGTCAGATTTCTGCAAGCTCTTCGAGGCAGCTGCTGTGAGAAGGTGGAAACACTCCGATTCGACGACCTATAATCTACTAATATTTTATGATATTTGATAAGGACGTGATGTAATGATGTAAAACATCACATAATATCCTGAACTGCTTGATTCCGCTTACACCACAATTTACCATTTATGAGGTTTTTATGTCATAAAGAAGATTTTATCTACTTATAGATACACTGTAATAGCTCTAGATATAGATACATATTGTGAAGCATAAAAAAAAAATGTACAGTTACATAGTAATTATAATAAACTATTAAAATGCTTATATCATGTTATAAAGCATTAAAGACATTATACACATTGTTATAATTCCTTTCTAAAAACACGTTACACTTCATCTATCTTTATTATGCATTGCAAATCTTTAACATGGTGTATTAACCTATAAGAAGTGTTTTTTAACATTATAATATCAAGCTTCTTTTGCAGAGTGATACGATTATGAGACGATATAACAGTCATAAAATGCGTCATAAGCACTTTTTATAATGTATTGTTTTTAACAAATGCGTTATAAGCAGTGCTGCAAATGGCAATGTATTTTATTTATAATTAATAATAACAAAATATATTGTACAATAACCTTATAATATTATAGATTATTATGCATGTGGTCTACATTTAAACTGTGCTATTAACCCTTTCTTTAAATAATATAATGTATAACAATAATCAAAAATTATTTAGCTTGACAATTTCGAATGTGTAAAATGGTAGCTATAAAGCGTAACTGATTTTAAAAAACAATGAAATACTTATGTTCTAACTATGATGCTAATAGAAACAATAACCCAAGTTACTTCATGTTGTCATGTGCATTATAAGAGCCATAAACATAAAAAAATAAAGCTTAAATATAAGCTATAATGTTGAATATACTAGAAATATTTTAAATAAATCACATGGATAAAATTAAACAAACGAAACAAGCAACACCTCTAATAATCAATCAAACAAATAAATAAATATCCATACAGTATTTGTTTATATTTGGTCAAATAATAATAATAATAATAATAATAATAATAATAATAATAATAATAATAATAATAA
>JAAIIK010000119.1:884597-897665 GCA_014706435.1 Silurus glanis
ATGGATGGATGGATGGATGGATGGATGGATGGACAGATAAATGTGTGGGTGGGTATTTGTGGATGAATGGCTGGATGGATGGATGGATGGATAGATGAATGGATTATTGGTTGAATGGATGGATGGATGGATGGATGGATGGATGGATGGATGGATGGATGGAAGGATGGAAGGATGGACAGGTAAATGTGTGGGTGGGTATTGGTGGATAAATGGTTGGATGGATGGATGGATGGATGGATGGATGGATGGATGGATGGATGGATAATAAGAGGATGAATATATGGTTAGATACATGGATAGATGGGGTATAGATAGGTGCATGGGTAAATGTTTGGGTTGGAATGGGTGGTTGATTGGCTGACTGGCTGGCTGGCTGGTTTGGATGGATGGATGAATGATTGGTTGAGCATGGGTGTATAAGTGGATAAATATGTGAATGAAGAGGTGGTGAATAGCTGACAGGCATTATGGAGATATATTTCAGACAAATATAAATACATTAAGAAAACAAACAAACAAACAAAAAATATCTAAATAAAAAAAAAATGATACTACATTTGTAATTTTTTTGTAAAGCTGCCCAAACAGTTCCAAGCTAAACCAGTCAGCATGGTCTCCCTCAGGTATCACACCATCCTGCTCAGAATATGCAGCAAGTGTAGGGAGTCTTGGAATAATAGGAGTGGGAATTATAGCCTGAGAGAGACAGAAGCACAGGGAGGGGTGAGAATAAAGTGGAGCTGGGAAAGCACTGTAGGTTGGGCTGGATAATTGTGTCTGCTTAGCCGATAAACGATGTAGTAAAAGCCATCTGGCATACATCATACAAGGATTTAAGAGAGAGAGAGAGAGAGAGAGAGAGAGAGAGAGAGAGAGAGAGAGAATTGATTTAGCTGAAAGACGACAAAAAAAGTGTGCTGAATAGACAAAAAAATACATGTTCAGTGAGCACATACAAATCTTATTCCTCTGTGTCAACAAACTTTTGTCCATATAGTATATAGTATATATAAGAAATTTCCCCACTGTGGGACGAATAAAGGTATAACTTATCTTATGTTATAGCAGCTATAAGCATTTCTTTGTTCCAATCTCACATATTCTATGATAAGAAAAATTCAAACAATGATGAAGAGTGATGAAGATCATTATAAAATAAAGACTGTGAAAAAAACGATTGATAATACAAAGTGCAACACTGAAGTCTCTTTACTGAAATCTTCCCTTTAACAACACCTATACGCTTGATTTCTCAAGAAAGAGTTCTTAAGAATCCTAGATTATGCGACTGCACTACCTTGTCAGAGCTGATGTTCTAGAAAATGATTCACCACCAACCTCTGGGGTATAAATCATAACATACAATAATAAATTGTAATAAATGACTAAAACACTATTAGGTTGGTTTTAATGATATTGAAAAATACAGGTTTTTTTTTTTTTTTTATTAATATGCTTGTTTATTTTGACTCAATCTTTTTATACTGAAATAGCTGCATGGATTAGATGTACAATAAAATAAAAAAACTCATGATCTAATACAAACCCATTTTATGCTAAACGATTTGCAATTATCTTATATATAACTGAGCTCTGCTGGGATTTGAACTCATGACCTTCTGATCGAAAGTCCAACAAGCTATTCCTTGATACCCAATTTCAAATTCTGAGAGCACTATTCAGGTATATCAAACTTGCCAAATTTGAAACACTTGAAAATGTAAGTTCTGCCAATATGCAAGACCTTATTGTCTTTATTGTGAAGGTTTCTTTTTCATATCATTGCCTCTACATCATTTATTAGGGATAAACTTATAGGGATATATAAATATACAGGTATAATTTAATTGAATCAAACTGAATGTTGCCTTAGACATAAAAAAAATATATATATATAAATAATAAAATAAAAAAAAAAATAAATAAAAAATGGCCACATAATATCATAGGAAAATATTGATTGTGTGTTTGTATATTCTATTTATACAAATTTCATATTAACTTAATCCATGCTTAAATATTCTATTCAATTCAATTCATTTTTATTTGTAGAGCACTTTTAACAATGGACATTTTCTCAAAAGATAACGAGGTTATAATATATACGTTTAGTGCCTATAACTTAGAATTGTGAGTTTGTCCCTAATGAATGTGCCGATGGTGACTTGGAAAAACTCCCCGAAATGGTATGAGGAAGAATGCTTGAGAGGAACCAGATTTAAAAGGGAACCCGTCCTCATCTGGGTGGCACTAAATGTCCATTCATTACAGTTCCATCATTGTTAAGTTCATTGACAGGTGCTTAAATAACTGAATCAATGCTAAGATAATTGGCCAGACTATCAAATTAGTGTTTTGTTATCCTTTATTTTGATGTCTTGATGCAAAATTGTCAGTCCCAACCTCAAAAAAAAGCCACAGGATATCAAACATCATTGGTGATTGGATTTCATATAATAAAACCCTTCATTTTTCACATTGTATCTTTTTCACTTCATATATTCCCAGGATGTTGTCAATGTAAAAGCTACCATTAAATAAATAATACCAAGTTTAGAGAGTGTGTGCTGAAGACAATTATGAACTTTTATGTATTTTCCAGACATGATTGCTCACTGATTGTTTACCAAGCAATTAAGATAAAAATAACTCAAGCATTTTTTTTTCTACCATAAAGAGTTCCACATTAAACATTTGTCAAAGTTTACAGGACTGAAAATGATCTTAATCCTGTTTATTTCAAAATATGACCACTAGCACTCTCTCTAATCGTACTCTTTAGTCTAATTTAATTGAGGTAGCTCAAAGGTTAAGATGTTGTACTTCTGATCAGAAGGTGAAGAGTTCAAATCCCACCACCACTAAGCTGCCACTGTGAAAGGCCCTTAATCCTCAGCTGTATGAATGAAATCATATATAAGGGCATCTGTATATAAATGATGATGACTTGAGATGCATAAATTCTAAAAATTACAACAAGGAGACATGCTGCTATTTAAAATAATGCTTTACAATGAACACTGGAACAACACTGGCCAATGTTTTCAGGTCAAACATCACTTATTGGTCTCTTAAAACAATTGGAATAATCAGATGCATGTTGAACGAGTAAGGCGTTTGCAGAAGAAAGAATAAAGACAGAGGTTACATAAAGGCCAGCGCTTTGTTGCTTTGTCTGCAGTCAATATTCATAATCTGTAAAAAGAAAAGGCAAAAGAAAAAAAAAAAGCTTTTCATACTGCTTTATAAGGAAAGAAAAAAAAAAATGTCAATCGAGTCACTTCAGAGCTGCATATCTAATCAAATATGAATAAAGCCACTTAGGAGGCCATTCTGCTCTTGTTATTGTGACATTTCAATGGGACATGAAATCTCATCTCTCTGTCGATGTCAACTCAGCTCAGCGCAAAAAAGACAATACGCGCCTGACCTTTACAAATAAACTCGAGCCTCGATTTCATTAAAGGCTCCACTTATCCAATCGTTTGCACCCTATAAATCAGTCCAAGTGAATCTATTTTGCATCGCTTAATTGAAAGTCTGTTTTTTTCTTCTACTTCTTCTTCTTCTTTGTAGGCTGTACTAGGACTTGATGGAGGAGTGTGTGGTGACGGATGAAGAGATCAGCGTAAAGCGTTTGAGGGAATCAGGCCTTGATTGATCAGTGCCCTATGGGAGAAAGTAAGAAGACTGGATCTGGCCTTCGCTCAACAACTCACAGATTAAAGCTTTAACAACTCCGCCTGTCCTTCTTCGTCTTTTTTTTTTTGTCTCTGTAATGGCAGTGTGGGTGTGTGTGCGTATTTGTGTGTGTGTGTGTACAAGGCTGGGGATGGATGAGCCGCTTGCCTGTGAATTGTCCCTGTGTCTTTCATGAACTTCCATCAGTGGCATTTTCGAGCACCGCTATTGGGCCCATTTGTTCAATTTAAAAAGCGCACAATTTATTGGCGTAGCCCGCAGAGCCTTCTGTAATCCCAGAGGACATTTTTGTTAGGGCTTAGTTGTGGCCTTAGTGATGCCATGGTGCAATACTGTAAACCGACTTCAAAGGGAGTATTATTCTCTGACGTAAATAGCATGAAGTGCGTAATGACTTCATGGGACTGGAGAAAGCAAAAGGACCGTCTTTCCATCTGGACTTGTCTTTGTCTTTCTCTCGCAGCCTCACTTCTGTCTGTGCATTAGAGCTTTAAATAAAAGTTAGGGCAGCCTACAGTGAGAGGAGAAGTGAGAAGTGTGTGTGTGTGTGTATATGTGTGTTTGTGTGTGTCTGCGTGTAGCATATGCTGCTATGGATGTGTGTGGGGTAGGATCAGTCATATAAATGTCGCCGAGATGTCAGGATGTGTGTCATTTCATCTAACCCCTTTATAAAGTCTACTTTTTCCCAGAGTATACTAAAAGAGACAAAATACCGCTGGGAAATTGTTAATCAGCATCGATTAATATATATATATATATATATATATATATATATATATACAGTGTTGGGCAATAACTGTAACGCAGTTACTTTTGACAGTAACTAATACTGTAACGCGTTACTTTTTAAATAAAGTAACTCCGTTACCGTTACCGTATGGTGCGTTACCCGTTACTTTTATAAATGAATGAATTTGGGCTGAAGTGTAGCCTGCAGTCTAACCTGTTTACAGCAGAGACACATTGTAGGATTGGTGGATGAACCACTGTAAACACGAAGAAGACGGGCTGTGGGCGTGTCTCCGTTTATTCAGGTCTGCGCGACAGTAATGGCGAGTCGAGGCGAGAGCAAGACGAGTTTCTCAAAGTGGAAATATGCTCATTATTTCACTTCAGTTGAGCATAAAGACAAAAACTTTTAAGTCAAATGTAAGCTGTGTCTTTCTGGTTCGAAGGTCGTATCTACTGCGATAAACAGCAACTCCAATCTGTCGAAGCTCCTCCAGAAACTCCATGCCTCGACGAAGCTAGAAGCTAGAAGCTAACCCGGTGTTCTGTTCTACATTGTTGATAGTTTTCATACTTCAGCTGTGAAAGGAACATTTTTAAGAGCTCAACACAACAGCTTTTATGATGCAGAAGCCACTTTAGTTTTTGATTGTGAATATATTATTCAGCTTGTTTTGTTATTTATTTCAGAAATCCTTGTGATATATTCAGTTTGTGCTGGTCTGACTTAAATAAAATAGTGTTTAAAAATTACTTTGTGTTTAAGTCAGTTTTGTGTTTGTATAGACCATAACGCATAAAAGGGCATTAATGAGAACATTAAAGAACGTTCTTTAAAAAAGACAAAAAAAAAAACTAAAAAGTTACTTTTAACAGTAACGCATTACTTTTTGGTATAAGTAATCAACAAAGTAATTAAGTTACTTTTTGAATGAAGTAACTGTAACTGTAACTAGTTACTATTTCTTAGTAACTAGTTTAACACTGTGTATATGTATATATATATATATATATATATATATATATATATATATATATATATATATATACACACACACACATTTTATAGTATTCAGTAGGGTTAAAAAAAAAAAAAAAAAGGAAATCTTGTCAGCCTTCTCCTTACTTGTCCTATCCACACTGTTATAATTTTGAAGCAAGCATGAGGCAGTGTGATTCCTGCCCCAGGGGACTTGATTGTTGCAGCTCTAATATTGACCACTGCATTTAGTGGCGCTAAATAAGGCAGTGAACACATTGCACTGCGATTGCACAAAACCTAGAACAATGACCTGTAAGATTTTGTAAGAGACATTTGTTGGACATCTGATTTGTATGTTGAAGCTCTACTACACATGCCCAAAAGCCACCACAGCTAGTATACTCTAAATATATATTTGTTTTGCAGTGTGTTGCTAAAACCTCATCAGCATCCAGCTCACTGATAAAGGTCAAATCACATAATCATTCATGTATCCTGATTTGAATGTCCATTAAACATGTATTACAACAAACACTGTTGTTTCTTTCTTTTTTTTTTTTTTTTTTTAAGACGAGGCAGCTAACAATAACTGTGTCTTCTTACCTGATGACTCAAATGTTTATGATTTACATATTCATGGACAGAAATATCCATCTCATTTAACAATGTCACTTTATAAGGCATAACTACAAACTTTTTTTCTGGATTCAAATATCTATACAGTTTGCTGTTTGGCCTTTTACTAAATAAAAGTCTTTTCTATAGCTGAACCCGGAGCAATATAACTTCAATTAACCATTTTTAGGTTGAACTGAGGTTGAATAACATTGAATGTTATTTGTCTAGAATATGACAATATAACAGAGGTGACAGTGTCAAAAAAAACTCTTTAAACAACACCAAGAAATAAAACAAAGATAAGAAACCAGACTTAATTCATTTTGACACCAGATTGTCAGGACATATAAATAATTACAGTATACAGGTGTAAGATCGTAAACACAGTTCTTGGAAAAAATGTAAGATCATTGAGATACCTGAGGTATATTATATCAATAAATGACGCTTCTTGCTATGCCGAAATGCATGCCGAAATACTTATATATATATATATATATATATATATATATATATATATATATATATATATATATATATGGATCTTTGGATATATGCCTGCACTGTATATATCAAAGCTCCGAGTGAACTGTGTTTCAAAGCATTCTGTAACACTGAAATGTGTGTAACACGCCTTTATTCAACATGTCAGTTATTCATGTCAATATACTTTTATCAAAACACATCACTGAACGGCACAATTCTGTACAATGCACATCAATGGAGAAAACAAAAAGAGGGAACATCCTTCTCTCATGAGACATAAAAATAGCTGTGTCCACTGCTCTGTGTCAAAGTTAGGTCACTCAGTGGGGTGTAGACTTCAAAGCAGGCAGGGAATTCTCCAAAAACAACTGCTAGCAATTTCAAATCAACACACATTGTCTCTCCTCCCAGACCTCAAGCCGAAAATATGCTCTCCGTCTCACGTAGCCATATGCACAGACGAATCTCGATTCGCTAAATGTAACCGATTAATGTTTGCGTTGTTAAAAATAAAATGCACGTGCCAGTTAGTAATGCTTCCAATCTAAATTTGATAAATTGGGAACGCAGGAAACACAATATTTGTATTGTCATTCATTCAGAGTGGGAAAAATGCATTGTGCTCACATGAGACTCATCAGAGAAGCAGTTCATGAAGTGGCCATAGAGCGATGGTGGTCTCATTGTGGACAGAACAGAACCAGAGAGAGAGAGAGAGAGAGAGAGAGAGAGAGAGAGAGAGAGAGAGAGAGAGAGAGAGAGAGAGAGAGAGAGAGAGAGAGAGAGAGAGAGAGAGAGGGAGAGAGAGAGAGACAGCAATAGAAGACCTGCCTATTTTGCCTAACAGTATGTGGGAAATGAAAGTGACCCACCAGGGTTAAAGGCCAAAAAACATGTCAAGAATTTCCCAGGATATATTTCAAGGACGAAAAAAAGGAGGGACGCTTTATTTTGTGCCTCACGGGTCATTTTATATATATATATATATATATATATATATATATATATATATATAAAACGTGTAACGGTACACGTATTCGTACCATAGTTAAACCATAGTTAGACCATAGTTAAAATCTAAGTTCCCTCAGAAATAGTCATTTTTATTATTATTAAACTTAAAAACATACAATGCCAGGGGTATAAAAAAAAGAAACTAGAGTTAGCGCAGTGTCACTGTGCCTACTCACTCTTTACCGGAAATAAGATTTGATTTGCACATGCATGAAAATGCTAAACAATCCATAGCACTATCATTAGCCACTAACCAGGAAGTGGTTATGTCCAGTTTTAAGAATTTCTCTTAAAAGGAGAAAATTCTGATTCTGCACGTCGAGAGGATGAATGAATACAGGCTGGAAGGGATAAAGACATTTGTTAAAGTTTGCTGAAACAAGTAGAACAGATAAGTAGATCATATCTCTAGAAAATTAAATATTAAATGTAAAACACACACATCTGTATTACAAATCTAGCAAATGTAAACTATTTAATTTAATATTTCCATTTATTGAATTTTTTTTAATCAATTTAATTTGTGCCAATTTAATTGTTTACTCAATTTAATAAAGATATACAAGTGCATTGCATTTAATTCATTTATTCTATTTAATTTGTATTAAATATTATGAAATATTATTTTATATATTTTTTAACCAAGTAGGCATTTTATTTCAAATTGTTTTAAAAATTAAAACTTTTTCAATGTTGATGAGTACAAATGTTAATAATAGAAATTAAATTGCAAATAAAAACATTTAAAAAATGTAAAATAAAATTTTTATGTTTTCATCTTTTCCCCATAACTGTATGGAAATTGAACCGAACCGTGACTTGAAACCTGAGGTACGTACTGAACCATGAATACGTATTGAAACCTGAGTACGTACTGAACCATGAATTTTGCGTACATCATATATCCGGTCCTCTTATAATGAATAACGGTGGAGGCAAAAAGGCGAGGGGAGACAATTACAATCCATCAATAGAGAAACAAGGAGACGTGGTCATTGTGGCGCGTTGATGGGCTTGGTCTGTGTTGCATTGTGGGTAAGTGGCACTCGCTCTGGCCTCAGCAGGAAGCTGGTTGTTCTGGCCAGTCCTCAGGTGCTGTCATTCTCCTCTCCACCATATTAATTATGGGATAAAGACTCTAATCCCTTGCCTTTGAAGCTGCTGCCTGGTTTTCAAGGCTGCACTTTAGGACAGAAAGAGATGGAGAGGAAGAGAGAGAAAGAGTATCTGAAATTAAAGCGAATAAAAATTGATCCATTTTTTTTTTCATTTTAAATGCTTTATTTTTATTATCCAGTCCACACTTCCTGTCCAGATCTCTGGGTTATTCTATAATGTACTGTAGTTCTAACCTTGATGCCATGTTTAGCTCTGAGGTACGAATCTACATCGTAATAAATGACACGTGCAATGCATGCCAAAATCCATATATAATTGCATTAGTGCGTATATCCCTAGACTGTATACATCAATTTCCTGAAAGAATTCTCCTCACAAACCTTTTATTTTGTTTCTTTTTATTTCTTTAACACACATAGAATTATAGTATATACTCTGTAGTTAATCATAAATTCCTGTTTAATTACGCCATCATTCATGGTCATACCTCAATTAAATTGTTTTGGCAATTTCCAAGAAATGTCTTCACTCTGAATTCGATTCTTAATCAAAAATTCCAAATAAAAATAAAAGCAATTGAGTATTACAGCGGTCCCCCGGATTTCATGGGGATTACGTTTTAAAACCACCCCCAAGAGTTTCAAAAATCCGCAAATTTCAAAACAATTCAAGCTCAGTAGTTTAGAGAGAAGCCCTGTTTTAAAGGGTTGTGCAAATACTGTGTAATTTGTTCTGAAATTGTAAATAACTTCACATAAATTAGACCGTGTTGCCAGATGATGCATTATTAATAGACATACAGTATGTATCATGGCATGAACTAAGCTAGCATCCTTTACTTACACTAATGGAAGTGTATCTGTGGTTAAACCCTCAAATACCTGTTGAGTTGAGTTTACCTGCTTTCAGGTGGAGTTTGTGCTGGATTGTTTGTACTGAGTGCTGGATTGTGTGCTGCCCTCTTGTGCTGATCCATATGGTGTGTGTACCTGGAGGAGTGGGTTCAGTTTGTCTGCCATGTTGCTAAATCACACTACTAATAAAAGATCTATAATGCATTTTTTTTTGGGTCTAAATTGTTTCCAAATGTGTGTATATAGTTTATCTGTGAACAAAGCCAAAACACAGCTCTAAAATGGTCACATGTATCTCTGCTTTTACTTTTCCAATTTTAATGCCTACACTTATGCATGGTTTAGAACAGCGGTCCCCAACCTTTTTTGCGCCACAGACCGGTGGCCTTTGGCCTTTAAGGTGTGGCGGATAAATACAACAAAATAAAATGATATGATCGGCATAAAAACTTGTATTTTCTAAATATAATAATAAACGTGAACCCACTGTGTTGTTGTTTGTTCATTTTGCTAGCTTGGGGGTTTGAATTTAGCGGTAATGTATTATGTGTTAGCGGTGGGAGACCCTTTAAAAAGGTAGCGGATGGAGGTAAGACATGTGACCGAGGCATCTTGACATGCATCAAGAGTGAGTCATAGACAGATGTGGCGGAGAGAATCCGGTAATTTTCCAAAATAAAACATTGTTCAGAATCAGATAATAAATAAAATGAAAATAATGTAAGTTATGTATTCTCTCTGTGCGGCCCGGTACCAATTGACAAATGGACCGGTGCTGGTCCGCGGCCCAGGGGTTGGGGACCAATAGTTTAGAACATCAGAGTAAATAAAAACATACAATTGAGTGGAATTATGTCACTCCAAAGTTGGTCATTTTTCCTTTAAAAGCATGTTCAGTAGTGTTTATTTCGCTTATAACACAGCAATCTGGCAGCGCACACATTGTTTTTTAATTATAGAATGAAACATTGTATGTTTATCCATTAAAACGTATATTTAATATTTAACTTCCACAAAGCATGCTACCTTTTATCGCTTATGTTATAGCAGATAGAAACATCCCTGACCTCACAAGGTTCTATTTTTTTTTTTGCTCTTTTAAATATATTTTCCTATTATTTAACGTTGTCATGTTACTGAAAAATACACGAAAAGCCTTTCTCGTGTCGGACAAACGGGCTCTGCCTTGAGCTCACACTGGAGACTCCTTCTTTAAATGTTAAATAACCATTTCCTCACAACAAACTCGAGTTTGTTGAATGAATCTGTTTATGTAGAGAATTTGCCTACTGAGCAAACAGAATATAGCATTAAGTAGCATCAAGCAGAATCTTCAAATAATGACTAAAAATTGTTAAACCAGGTAAATATTTTATAATAAAATCTATCAATCCATCAAGAATGCAAAAGGAAATGAAAGCAGGTATCATTTAGAATCCGATAGAGACTAACAGAAAGGGAGGGGAAAAAATATCCTGCATTTTCATGAAACCAAAAAAAGAACAGGTGGAAGAAGGGAAATAATTGTTTGATCTGTCCTTTGACTGTCGCTGCTCTAATCACTCAAGACTGATTCAGAAAATGCAGGCTTGAATGTCAGAGGGCCACCTGCAGAGAGCTCGTCCGTTTTCCCGGCCTTGTGCGCGCATAGCCCTGTAATCACCACTCTCGGCACCGGCTTGGCACTCCAGCACTGCCTTGATTGAGCACCTCAATCTAACAAGGTATACACTGCTGCTGCCAACCTCGGCTGGACAATTGAAGATGCCCCCGATGATCTCGGTGCAATGCATTTTCAGCCATTCGTATGATGTATGTATCACCTGCAAGGCCGTGCACAACAGTCGGAGAAAAATAGTTGAAGAGAAAAAATGACTATATTTAATGTTGAAAGGAGATTTGGTGCATGTCAAGATAAATTGTTAAAGGCATTTATTTGCTTTACGCTTACAGTATGGAAACGACTTGTGTTCCAAATGTCACTCGATAGCGGTTCTCTGTTGCCTATTATGGAGGGAGATTTTAACAAAGAAAAACAGCATTATACTGGAACCACTAAAGCCACTGAAATTTGAACCAAGATGATGAAAACTTGATAAGTGGAACGTTATGAACACAAAAGACCATGAATTAGTCATCAATCAATACCAGTGACTAGTGTTCTTATCCCTTTCTTGTCTTTGGATCTGCCTGATCCTGCCTACCTACATCTCTACCCCCGGATTGTCAGCTGGGATAAGGATCAGTGTGGCTGGGATTTAAACTCATGACCTTCAGATCCAAAGTCGAATGCCTTAACAACTAAGGTACCATCTACACACTTACAATTATAAGAAACAAAATTATAGGCACTAAACTTGCGCATTCTTTTATAATCACTTTATCTCTGTAAAGCTGCTTTGATACAATGTACATTGTTACAAATAAAAAAATCAATAAATGAAAGAATGAATGAATGAATTATTTCACTTCTTCATCAACAGGAAGTATTTCATCCTGGTCTGGGTTGTGGTGGATCTGCAGCCTTGTAAACTCATGTCACAATTAAAACGAGTGCCATCATAAAGCAGTAGTTTTACTTTACAATGATCTGGGTTTAAATTTGTTTTTTTTACATTTCTACACATTGTGTTCACACCGAACATTCTGAAAACATTTGCATCTGAATATATGTGTAAAAACTTAAATATAATTTCTGTCAGCTGTTTATTTTTCTTTCATTGAATTAGTTTCTTTGAATTGATGCTTCAGGAAATCAAAACTAGAGATGGAAGGTGAAAATTTAGACTGGGAATCATCCACCATCTTGTTTGTATTGAGATGAATGGGTCACATGACTGTGTAACATGACTAAAAATAGATAGATCATTTCACTTCTTGCATTTAATTAGGAAAAGCAAAAAATAAATAAATAAATAAAATTGATATATATCTAAATTTTTTATTTTTTTTGCTTTTCCTAATTAAATGCAAGAAGTAAAATTATCTACCAATAGAGTAAAAAATGAGGGGGAAAAATGCAATCTACATTTTGGCCAGTTTTTCCTTTTGCATTGTCACTATTTTTTTTTTATTTGTATAGCGCTTTTAACAATGAACATTCTCTCAAAGCAGAATTACATTATTACTTTATTATTACATTAGTACAACTACATTATTTCAGTTTATATCCCAAGATGCTCATTGACTCCAAATACAATCAGTAAGTTATTAATACTAGTTGTGATGGGTTTGTTTGGAAATCTGATGATTTCTTCCTGTCATGACCATGCTCATTTAGCAAATACATTCATATCATATCAGCATCGATCACTGATCAGACCAGTGAGCCTTAAACAGTGATTTATTCATTCATCTTCATTAAATTCTCCTCAGGATTGCAGTGGCTCTGGATCCCAGCTCAGACGGAGAACGTGATCGGTGTGAAACGCTTACCTAGTTCTCTTATTGCTTCTCAGTTTATCTGCCAGCTGATGTTTGAATGGGGTTTTACCTTGTTGGAACACACTGCTGTTCAAACAAGCACACTTTATTACATCAGATCAGTCTAGATTTTTA
>JAAIIK010000119.1:904823-918646 GCA_014706435.1 Silurus glanis
AGAGGAGAGGAGAGGAGAGGAGAGGAGAGGAGAGGAGAGGAGAGGAGAGAAACAAGGATTATTATCTTATATTCTTGAGCCTTTAACTCTTCATGGCTCTTCATGCGTTGGGGTCATGGCTGAACCTGCACTCTGACCCCAGCATCCTAACATAACTGGGATATGCGAAGAAAGAAAGATGACAGATGATGAGGATGAGAGATAAATGTCATAACTGCCATAAATGTAAATGATTAAACACTCCACCTTGATCGTGACTGTATTTTATGTGTGTTACGGATGTGTGAAAACCATCAGCCCAGAGGAATATCAAATCAGGTTTCAGCTGTGTAATCAGCTGACACGGTCGTCACCGACCTGGAAGAAATCAATTTATTAATTTTTTATAGCTGTTAGCTTTTCTTTCTTAAATTCTTTGAAGTCACCCTTAAAGACGATTTAAAATGAATAAATGAAAGAAGAATAAAAGAGTCTAACATGCTAAAAAAAAACAATCTTACATTGATGTCTTTGTGTCCTCGAAAGCTGGCCTGATCTTAACAAATCGCATCATGACACCACGCCGATTCATTTCCTTTAAAGCTTTCAAGTGTAACATTCATATTACACATAAAGGTCAAAGACGTTCTCCACCCTTGCGTTGGCTTTTTTACCCTTCTTGACCGGCTTAACGAGTCGTGACCCTGCCTTTCCTCATTGCCACGGGACGCTGTGTTTAAGCCGCAGATTAGGCAAAAGCGCGACTCAGGAAACAAACTCTTAACACCGCCGCGGTCAACCGGAGCCAATCGATGCTCGGCGTCAATATCAGGTGCGTTAATTTGCTGTTGAATGTGCCCAGTCATTTCAGGGTGAGCACTCAATTTGGCCAGATGAGTACAATCCTTTAATCTCCTCCAGTCCCTCGAGTGCACAGTTACTGAACGTCCTAATAAGAACAGACAGATGTTGTGGGATCAAATTTGATTTTTTTAATTGCTATCTTCTCCTGTTTCGCCCTTTTGGACTTTAGTCCCTTGTGTGTGTGTGTGTGTGTGTGTGTGTGTGTGTGTGTGTGTGTGTGTTTGTGTGTGTTTAGCATGTGTAAGGGTGTATATAAGTGTTCATGTGCGTGTACGGCTGTGTGTACATGCATTTGTGATAGTGTGAGTGTGTATAAATGTGTGTCAATGTTTGTGGGTGATTATAATTTCAGGAGTGTGTGCATGTGTGTGTGTGCATGTCTGTGAGGTTGAGTGTGAGTGTGTGTGTCTGTGTGGTTGAGAGTGTGTATATGTAAGTGTGTGTGTAAGACTGTAGGTGTGTATGAATAAGTGTGTGCATGTGTGCGTGTCTGTGAGGTTGAGAGTGTGTGTATGTGTGTGTGGGTAAGGCTGTAGGTGTGTGTATAAGTGTGTCTGTGTGTGGGTGTGTGTGTATATGTGTGTTTAAAGTACTAGTTCTTTTTTTTATCCAGTTGTAACATAATCACCTGCGTTACTTATTATGTCAGTGGAAAGTCCTTACAAGGACAGTAAGACAAAAGTGTGTGTGTTTGTGTGTGTGTGTGTGTGTGTGTGTGTGTGTGTGTGTGTGTGTGTGTGTAATACTTTTTTTAATTGTCGACAATGGCCTGTCAGTTATGATTCCAGCTCTGTGACAACATATCGATCCCCCAAACCAATGTTAGATAAAGGTTTTGAAACATTTTGAAAGAAAAAATGTACCACTTTCTCCTCGGAATCTCGTCATCCTCCTCCTTTTCTGTCTCTCAAAACGGCTCAGCAACATAATCACTGACATTTCCTCTTACACGTTTTGAAGGGTGTCTCCGGTGATTTATGGCTACGTTCGGAAAAAGAATTCGAAATCATGGGATTAAGATGCATACAAAAATATTTTCTCGGCTCCATCACAAGAGGGCTGACACTAAGCTGTCTCTCCATCTTCCCCGAGGAAAGCGGCGAGTTTAATGAGATCTTGAGCTGTGCCTAAAATATAATTAAAAACGTTGACACGAAGCACGGCACTAATGCAGCGTGCCTCTCCGTAACTCGCAGGGGCCGACTGCCAGGCCAGTTTTTTCAGGTCTGATGTGGTGTGATAAATGCTGACAGCGTCGTTTAACTACTTATTCGCTGTTTCGTCGAAGCAATTAAATAGAAAATTGACAGTGATGACATATAAATGCACAGAATGAAGCGTTCGAGCATTCATCGATTTAACGTCACATACGGTACGTTAAAGTGTAATTAATTTTCCAAGGCCTCTTAAACGAAGATAGATTTTGTGTGTTAAATTTTACGCTCGTGCTGTGGTCAGAATGTGGCCGTCAAACACGACAAGAGCTTGTGATATCTACGGGTTTGAATTCCAACCATGGCACGAGTGGCTAAGAGCCAAGGAAATAAAACTGTCCATGTTTTCCAGATGGGAGGAGTAGTGTAGGACTCTCTCTGCCTTGTCACTCACAGTGAGACTAAATAGAAAAACAAACTCATAAGTAAACAATCCAAAGTATAGGAACGCCTGAATTTTCCAGGATGTGGATCTTCCCAGAGGTGTAAAGTATTGATACCTTACTGCTAAATTTACTCCATTGCATGTCACCAATTCCTGTATGACTTTGACTCATATTGAACGTAGGCTCAAAGATGCACTAAGACACATGTCAGTGAAAAGCACAAAATTTTTGATTTGTGAGGTTTGATTTTCTAAAATACAAAACCAGATTATACACCTGAACACCGCATTAACCGTCAACACAACAGCCTCTTCAACACGACAGAATGAAACAAAGAACAAACAAGTGGGTCAAAAAACAAAGTAGTAAAGCGATCTTTCGAAAGCTATCCTTAATTAACACATACAAATACAGCCTCATGTCACAAAGTAGTAAATACCATTAGTATTCAATTAACAAATACAAGTAATTAAGGAAATAATTTTAGATAAAGTAAAACCAAATATCCAGAGCTGTGATTTGATGCCCCTCAGCCTCAGAGAGTGTCACGTCAAGTCAAGTTTATTTCTATAGCGTTTTTTTACAACAGACATTGTCTCATAGCAGCTTTACAGAATTTAAGAGTTAAGGTGAACAATGTGTATTTATCCCTGATGAGCAGCCGTGGCAACTGTGGCAAGGGAAAAACTCCCTTAGATGTTATCAGGAAGAAACCTTGAGAGGAACCAGACTCAAAAGGGGAACCCATCCTCATTTGGGTGACATCAAGAGTGTGATCATAGTCTTCAAAACAATACAGAACACTGGAGAGTGAGAACTAACATGAGCACTGGAGTGTAAGATTATGAGTAATGTTCTTTCTACAGTCTTATACAGTCATTTGAGATTATGGAACCAGGAGCTACTGAGCAACTCGTAAAATAGCTCAACATTTGCGATCATCACAGATCCAACACCAGCTTCTCCAATATTTTTATTCAACTTCAAGAAAGGCTGGTTGAAAAAATTGATTTGGTTATGGTGATTGTTCGCTAAAAGATAGTGGAGTAAAAAGTACATTTATTGAATTATAATTGTAGTTGAGTAAAAAGTAAAAGTTGCTTATATCTTTAATACTCAGTAAAACTAGAAAGTAGCCAAAAATTACTTAAGTGCAGTAACAAATTACATTTACTCAAAAACTTTACACCACTGGTTCTTCCAAATCTGTTACCAAAAGTTGGAGGCAACACAATTGTATATGACGTCTTTGGATGTAGTATCAATACATTTTCCATATAAACTAAGAGACTTAAACCTGTTCCAGCATGACAATGCCCCTGTGCACAAATCCACATCCATGAAGATATACTTTCCATGGGTTGGAGTGGAAGATCTCTTGCTATGGAGGTCTGACCTCAACACTACTGAACACCTTTGGGACAAATGTGAATGCTGACTGCATCCCAGCCTACACCAGGTACCTACATCAGTACCTGGCTTTACTAACACCCTTGTAGCTGACTGAGCACAAATCTCCTATAACCACACTTCAAAATCTTGTAGAACATTTCTGCCTTTTGTGTAGATTGCTATACATTTGGCATTTTAGGAAATCTCATTTCAGAGCACCACTGAAGGAACATTCTGTCAAAAAGTAAAAAAAAAAAAAAAAAGTTGTGCTTATAATTATGACAATTGAATGTTATGAGGTTGTTGTTTTTTTTCCCTTTTTGTCTTCATGTCTAAAGAACCGGAAGCAATGGTTAAAGAAAAAATAAAATGTATTCTGCTGAAATATGTCTAAAACATTTACTGAACTTTACTGAAAATTGGAGACAAATTAAAATTGATTAAAAAAGAATTCATTCAAGACCTAGAAATGGATCATTCATCAAACATACTAGAAACACTAAAGAGATAAATAATGTGTTTAAAGGAGTAATGTACAACATACAGGGTTATTCAAAAAGAACAAACCGATTTCATTACACAATATTTTATTAAGGAAAAATCATTCAAAACTCCAGCCAAGTCACATGTATAATACTCACAATCAACTTAGATAACTCCTCTTTCATATGGTCACTGACTCATTCCATGTCGATGCTTGAGAACTGAAGCAATGCGTCATGATATCGGTTCATTCTTTTTGAATAACCCTGAATTTACTCATTTATAATGAGCTTTACCCAGTGCCTGGGACATTCTGAGCCTTTCTGAAGGCCTATTATTTCAGCAGACTTGTAGAGGAAGTACACAGAAAACACCAGAGACAGGAGTATGCATAATGAGAACATTATAATAATTATTTCCTGGAAATTTGAAGCTCGGTTGTCACAGAGCATTTCGTCTTATTCTTGAAGTTAGAGGTGTGATGCTATGCTGGATTAGCAGTGCAGTGTGATGTGGAAATATCTAGAGTAATGATATACCTTATGATTTCTGCTATTTCCGTACGGCTGCTTAGGAGGAGAAGGTTATTTCTAGTCTTTTGCTTCAAGCTGCTTTGACTGTTTGAAAGCGGAAGGACATGCAACTGTGTTTCTATATTGTATTGATACCTGATGCTAGGAAAAAAGCTAACAAGTAGGACATTAGCAGGCTGAAAACCTTGGTAATTGATAATCCAGAAATGTTATGCAACAACATAATGTAACACTTGCACTATGGATGCTGCTGTGACGATTAGCAGTGATGTAAGCTAACATTATATAATTCAATTCATTTTTATTTTGTATACCGATTTTAATAATGGACATTGTCTCAAAGCAGCTTTACAGAAATAAAGCAGTTATTAAAGAAATGTATACATTTGATTTTTACAATTGTAAGTTTGTCCCCAGTGAGCGAACCAGTGGCGACTGTGACGAGGAAAAACTGCTGAGATGGCATGAGGAAGAAACCTTGAGAGAAACTAGACTCAAACGGGTAATAGCCGATTAAATAAAACCTGTGGTTCTGAGTCGTTGTAGCACACTGTTGATATTAATTTCTGTCCAAATCCATTCTCATAATTCTTGAGTTGTTCAGTAAATTCCTAGTTTTTTAGGTGGAACCATCCCTAGCTGCACAGAGTGTCTCCAATTGACTAGAATAGCCCCTAATTAAAGCTAACTGGCTAAGGTTTGAGGATTTCACCAAAGCAAAATCGTTGAAAAAGATTCAACGGACTATGAACGAGAATCAATCCGTTACTCTGGGATAACTTAATTACGAGTTGGAACTTTATTATTCTGAGAACCAAGACTTGTGTGCCTTTTTCACACTATTGAACAACAGAACCTAACTGAGGAACTTCCATGGCCTGAGAGCAATATTTGGCTGGTTATATACAATGCTTTGAAAAATGTCATTTTGTTCCGATTATGACACTAACTTTGTGGCATCCCAGTTGTTGATATTAAGATATACATGGCACAGTTTCATAGCCCGGTCTGGCCCCCATTTCCACATGGAGCAAGGAAGCCAGGACTTTTTTTATGTGAGCACAGATGTAAAACGAATTGATAAATCATTTGTACACAGGCACTTCAGAGTTACATCCAAGGCTGTAAATCTGTGAGTGTTTGCTCTATTTGCATCTCACATTCTATCACACTTAAATAGCCAGGCCTCTGGTGCAAGACCCCGTGGTCTTTTCCCTTTCGTGTGTGCCGGCGTAGAAAATGAGAGCTCATAGGGTTTATGGTTTCAGTCCCTTTTTTGCTCTAAAACAGCACAGACATGATCATTTAATCGCTAACAGGACCATCCTTAATTTAGGCAACATATCGGATCAAACCATATATTTTGTCGTACTATATTTATTGTGTTTTGTTCAGGCAAAGCGAGGCAAACTTTCGCCCTTATTAGTGGGCGATGGCAGTTGTTTTTATTCTCGCGCTCTCCGGGGCACGGGTGAGGGTGATGACAGGTCCTGGTGGTGGGCCAAAGCGCGGCTGGTACTCAGAGTGCCATCACCTACTCGCCTCCTGCCACCGCCACCAGCCCATATGGGCAGAGAGATTGCTCTCGACTGGCGCTGCCCCAGTCATCCATCACCTCGGCCCGCATGCCCAGCACGCCAGCCCTGGCACCATGCTGACTCCAATCCGTCAGGATTTACTCTGACTGACAGGGAGAGAGGAGATGAGTTCTCAGTTTATCATCTCATAGAAAACAAGCACGTACGCTCCAAAATATCCTGTCAGTGAGATCTCACACACACATACTCTAAGTCAGTGATGCATTTCAGTTTTTGCTAGAGGCTTTGATGTTATCTTTAAATAATAATAATAATAATAATAATAATAATAATAATAATAATAATAATAATAATAACGCTTCATTTCGGAAGAACATCCGACGACGTTCCCCGTTGCACGCACCGAAAGTTTTTCCGCACATGATTAATTCGATTCCGACTTTCTTGGCTGTCGAGCGCTTAAATAAGTCCTTCAAGTCTCTTCGGGTGCTCTACGCCTGTGATGAACCCAAGCTGCCTTGTTTTCCACTGTCTACATTAATATTTGTTGAATAACAGATTGAGAAAACAACATATGGCGTAAACATTTTCCACTCAAGGTTGTCGGTACGCCGTCTTCCAACGTGTTCTGCAGTACTGCTTGCCAAAGTCTTGTTTCCTTTTTTTTCCCAGCAGTGAATTCTGATTAAGCTTGTACAGGGATGAGAGAGAACATGGAAAAAGAAAGACACTCCACCCAACCACATGCTTAGCCTCTTTAGTGGACGAGCGGGCCCCTCACTCCCCCATTTCAGAGAGCTGTCAGTTTGGATCGCTGCTAGTCAGTGAGGCTGAAGCTTCCCTACTGACTGGAGAGGAGTCGTTGGCCAGGCTTTCCTTGTCACTGAGAGTTAAAGCAGTCACTGATCCTAATGCTTACACTGTTGTTGCAGCATTCCGATTTTTAATCGCTGCGTGACTTGTCAGCTCTAATGAGGGCAGTGGGGATAGAATTATCAGCGCGACGATAACGAGGGTGTCACAAGCTGCCAATTATTTCCTGTTTTCACTCATTATTTCCGAGACTCTTGTTTTTTTTTTTTTCTCTTTCACACCATCTGACCTAATGAGGAGAAACGTCTTCTTCCAATATGTCCGGGGGTTCGTGCGGCAGGAATTAGCGCCAAACTAGAAAGACTTCCATGCGCTGAAGAGGACGTGATCAGAGGCCCGTTCATCGCCTGAATGTTCGTTCATCGACGGCAAGGACACGCTCTTTCTGAAGGCGTCGCATGCAATCACGCTCTTGTGAGGCAATCGTGTTTGAATGGATCACCAAATTCGCTGCTCAAACAACAATGGCAGAGCCGTTTCATCAGGCCTCGGAGAAAGGGCGAGCAAAAAGCCATTGTCAGGTGTTGCATTAAAACAGGAGCAATGACACAAGGTCCACTCGTGCTTCGTTTTTTTCACACTTCCTGTCTGCTTGATGGTCTTTCAAGGTGTACCTATATCTAGGCGTTATATAGGAACGAGTCAGAGAGTGGGATTTGGCTTGGCGCTAATGATGGGAAGGTTGTGAGTTCTAATCCTATTACCACGCGTAGGTTTTGTGCGATCTCAGTTGTGCATTTCATTGTTTTAGAATATAATAGAATAGTCTTTATTTGTCACATATACATTACAGCACAGTGAAATTCTTTCTTCGCATATACCAGCTTGCTTGGAACCTGGGGTCAGAGCACAGGGTCACCCATAATACGGCGTCCCTGGAGCACAGAGGGTTAAAGGCCATGCTCAAAGGCGGCAGGTTGACGATACCAGGGCTTGAACTTTCGACCTTTCAATCAGTAACCGAGCACCTTAACCACTGAGCTACCATTTACCAATCAAATTATGACTTCATTGGCAATTGGGTTAAAGGTTTTTCTATATTTACATTTATGGTATTTGACACATGCCCTTATCCAGAGCAACTTCCAATTATCTTATTTATACAACTGAGCACTTGAGGTTTAAGGGCCTTGCTCAAGGGCCCAACAGTTGTAGCTTGTTTGTGCTGGGATTTGAACTCAACCTTTCGATCAGCCCAATGTTTTAACCACTGAGCTAATGATGAGTCTTTTATGAAGAATTGGTCCATTTTCAACCAGTCGTCTCAAAGAGTGATTTGTTCATTTTCTACTGGACACTTCGTTCCTATAGACGCTATGCATTATAACCAGAATTAAGCAGTTAATCTCGTGAGTCCTCTGGTCCAACTCGTTCGTTCTTTTGTAACATGACTCCTATAAATGCTATGCAGTATATATATATTTATAAATGATTGGGACTGTAGTCAAAGTTGGTGTATGTAGACGTGATAGAAGATCTGCTCATTGAAAATGTAACATTTTATTTCATTTCTGATCAAAGTAATGAAGTGAGCTAATTGACTCAAAAAGGTTCGTTCATTTTGAACGAGATTTAAAGAACCGAGTTACTTAAATGATCCGATCTTCCCATCACTACAATGAACTACCTTTTCCACAGTATTATCCACAATATAATATCCACACTGCTGTTTGTCTTCGTGTTGATAACAGTGCCGTCGGTGATGGGTAGTGCTTCAATCCTTTACTCTTTTCAGTTCTCTCACCTCCTTGTGTCTGTAGTATCCCTCATACAGATCATCTTGCAAAACTTTCATGCTAATCCTGCAGCCATTTACAAATCTCTAACTAGCCAAGTCGTTTCTTCTAGCCAACTCTGTTTCTTCATTAATGTGTTGGTGGAAAATCAGAAAAGAAGCTCTCAAAGCTCATAAGAATTTCAATATAAACACTTTTATTCCACTGGTTTATTTTAAAGCAAGGCTTATAAGCTAAGTGTGCTCAGTTGTAATTTGCTAGGATAAAAGACCCACAGAGTGTTATCCCTTCAGACAGGATTCCAGTCCCACTGTCAAGCATCTTCATTTGTATTTTCTGAGTGAAAGCCTACGGTTTTGGCAATTATAACCTATAATATAACACATCCTTGGTTACACTTGTGGTAACATATGGACATTTCTCCACAGACAGACCGATGGAGCTCTGGATCCATTTGTGTGTTTAATAGCTAATTGTATGTCAGATGTTAAGCTTGGCCTTCACTCTAGATTTCACACCACAAACTTTTTTCCTCCAACAGGTCTCTCTCTCTCTCTCTCTTTCTCTCTCTCTCTCTCTCTCTCTTCCTCCCTCCCTCCCTCCCTCCAGCCCTGAGTAATGGCTGAGTTTATCTGAAGTGCACAGAAATGGGACAGAAAAATAGTCCTGCTCTCGGCTCATTTTTTCCTCTCCACAAGAGCGGATCAGGAAAAGCACAGACGGCATGGATTTTTTTTTTTCCAGACAGAGATCATCAGTCTCTCTGGGCACTCAAGTTTCGGTGAATTCTACTCATTTACCCCTTGACATGCAGACATATTTTCATTTAAAATACAAGTCTTAATAGTGAACCTTCAATGTTGGCTGTATGTTGTATTATTACTCGATACGCACTTTGAAACACATAGCAGCAGGTGAGTAAGGAGTGAAATCGTTTTATACGCCATCGCACAAAAGCATCAGTTTGGGGTACACAGTACTCAATCTCAGGCCAAAATTCTGAGAAGCAAACGATTAGATTGACAATGCAAATGAAATTAAAATAAAGGAAATGAATGTAACACATTAAGATAGATAGATAGATAGATAGATAGATAGATAGATAGATAGATAGATAGATAGATAGATAGATAGATAGATAGATAATTATAGAAATAATTATATTTATTATTATTATTATTATAGTTCTGTATAATGTTTATCTATTAACAATTTATAGAGACATGATATAACGTCTAACTGCAATGTCTTGCATAAATAATTAGAATAGAGTTTATTATGCCTTATTACAAGTATTATTAGGAATGCATTATTACAAGCTGCAAATATATCCATAGGTTATTATAAAGTGCGGATGTATGCAACAGCGAAAGGCAGTATATATTATTATATGTATAACACATCAGTGTAACCAAATGCATTATAAACATTAATACAACCTATAATGCCATATAATGTGTAAATACTTAATGAATCACTTGGTATGTGATAAATAGAATCACAAGTTATTAAGAACTATAATAATTATGTAAATGTGTGCCTCTGGTTACACTTGTGAGAGGTTGGGAAACATCAAGACTCTTTTCTGGGTTGATGTATGATGTATTCTGTCTTGACGGGCGAGGACCTGCCTCTTCCTGAAACACTTAAACTAGCACTGATTGTTTTATGTATTTTTGTATTAAAATAAAATGTGCTATAACTGTTGAGTAAAACATGCTCCCCAGGTACGAGCAACCAGAGTTCCTGTCCTTTTCCTCTATTCAGATCTGCCACATCAACAGCGCAATTCAAGAACTTTGAGGATGGATTTGGACTGTAATTAATACCAACAGTCTTCTACAATGGCTCAGGATTACAGTTTGTATTTAAACGTCTTTCACTGCACACCTTAACAATGATAGAACTGTAATGAATGGACATTCGGTGCCACCCAGATGATGATGGGTTCCCTTTTGAGTCTGTTTCTTCTCAAGGTTTTTTTCCTTGTGCCATCTCAAGGAGTTTTTCCCCTCACCACGGTCGCCACTGGCTCGCGCATTAGGGATAAACCTATAATTATATTGAACAAACATATACATACTTTTATAACTTCATCTTTGTGAAGCTGCTTTGAGACAAATAAAAATGAATTGGATTCATTCCTCCCAAAGTTTTAGGCTGATGGTATCCTGAGTCTGCAACTGTAAAAATGTAAATGCAATGAATAATGAATAAATATGGAGGAACGTCAATGTTAAAAGATCTGAGAAACATATCGGGGGAGTATAGGCTTAAAGAGCAGCCCCAGAAAGGTGAAAGGTCAGACCAAGGCGTCAGATTTTAGCCGTCTGCTGTCTCTCTTTTTGTGTTTAATAAACCAAATTCATTAAAGGAGGTGTGGGAGAGCCCCTGTTGGCAGTCGATCACTTTCTCTTTCTCTCCTCTACTGCCTTTGTCCGATCAGAAGAGCCATAGTGATTCCTTCCTCGGCTCCCAAAGCTACAGGAGGAATTTCTCTCAGAAGCTGCCCCTTCGGCTCCGTTCCTCGGCCGCATTTCCGAAACCTTTTCATTCGTATCCCCTGGAAACCGCTCTGCATTCTTTATACTCTCCTTCAAAAAAAAAAAAAAAAAAGGTGTGGGGGGTGGGTTGGAAGAGGAGGGGAAAAAGAGAGAGAGCCCTTACACGTTTAGCAATGCCCTTTGATCACTCGTTTATCTTTTAAACAGATGGTTGTCCACTGTGCTGTTTATGTCAACACATGGGCGTTTGAAAGAGGCGTTCGGTGCCTGCGCGATGCCTCTCTTCAAACCAATGAATCGCAAATCATAGGAAATAAAGGGGGTGAGCTTGGATATGCTAACAAAGCACTTTGCTCCTTCGAGAGCCCCTGGGCTGTTATTTTGAACCATAATATCCATGTCTGCAACCCGGGGTCTTTACATAATTTTCTGAAAATGTTATGTGCACCTCGAATAGAAAAAAAAAGAAAAAAAAAAAAGAATACAGTGAAGATTATCTGCTAATCTGATTATTGTTCAATTACGAAGGCTCACTGGTCTACAAATCCCCCGAGATTCAGCATTTTCACACTTACAGTCTTTGAAAACGATCCCATTTTGATACGGGCTGCCAGCTTTTAAATAGCATGAGAGAGAGGATTCTGCATTGCATGTAAAATGAAGGGTGTAATTCTGCTTTAATAATAATGAAATAGATTTTACACAATTTTTTTTAAAATAAGTTAAACTGTCTGCAAAGGAATGAGGACAATGGGAGGATGTGGTGTTCAATTAGGATGCATTTATAACTATCAATCCAGAGTAATCTATGGAGGAAAATATATAATGTTTATATTCAATGTTTCAAAGCAATACTTATAAGGCACTGGTAATACTTGTAAAATCGTGAATCAGAAAGAGGCAGATACGTTTTCTGTATCTGATGTAATATCCCTGGTGTAACATAAATTCCCTGTTTCAAAACTACCACTGTTTCTAGAATAACATCTTGTACTCAGGTAGTGTTGTATAATAAAACAAAAAAAATGTTGTTGATTTTGTGAAACTTGCTGTTCGGAGACTGTAAGAGTACCGATTAAGGAAGGAGTCTCCAGTGTCAGTGCTGATGTACTGTTCCTGTTATTGTTGCTTTAACAGCTCATACTCAGTTAATAGTGTATAATAAAACAGATAAAACAAACTAAAAAATGATTGATAGTGTCATTGACACGTTGCTCAGAGACTGTCAGAGTACCAATGAAAGAAGGAGTCTCCAGTGTCAGTGCTTGTGTTGTTTTTTTCACTATTGGAAAATCTTCAGGATGGAGGAGTTTGGGGTTTTCCCTGTAACATAGCAGCTGGAACTTTCTAACATTTATAAGACAAAGAGAGAAACAAGAACTGAAATAATGTGTGGCTGTTCCACAAATTATTAAGAGTTAAAAAGCATATGATTTGTTCATTAATACATTAGCTCTTAATCTTAATATATTTATAATCGTAATTATTCCCGGAGAGCATTTACAGTTGTCTGAAGCATCAGTTGATTTCAATCCTGAAGCTTCAGCACACACCCCTCACCTTTTCCTGATGCAATCAATAAACAGTTGAATTCAATGTTAGGGCCTTTAGTACACTACACATTTTTTTTACATGTTGTCCTGATTGACATTACAACCCTGTCAAGGACATCTTTCCATGCCGTGTTCTTTGGGTGCTGTGGCGGAGGTGTAGGCAATTTAAGCCTCATCATATCTGCCGGGGGTGCGTTTGATTTCCGTTAAGTGGCTTTGCAAAAGCTGACGCCTGCCAGCCTCGTCAGGTTGTTGTCGCCGATGACTCTTTAAGCGGCGACGGGACGTGTTGGAGATGAAAGTTCCGTGCAAAAGAGTGACGGGGGTAAGACGAATTATGGCGGGATCGACTTCGACAAATGAGTTTTTAAAATGTTGCTTACACGAGAAGATGCGGGAATATTACCTAATCAGTCAAATCCTCACAAGCTGACATTTCCACTGAAGCCCTGACGAGTCCCGGTGCTTCCCTCAGTCCTTCAGGAGGAGCAGATACAGAGAAAGGATGCGGAAAAAGACTAAGAAACAAGGTCTTTCTGATCTAATGTGACTTACATCTACCTTAGTAGAGGCATATTCCGGTCTGTAAAACGATCAGCTCTTCCTAATTAACATATAGGAATATATATATATATAGTATATTCTGTTTCTATTTTTATCATTGTGATCATATTTAACTTAAATATATATTTTATATATAATTTTTTTGTAAAATGTAAATTCTATCTATCTATCTATCTATCTATCTATCTATCTATCTATCTATCT
>JAAIIK010000119.1:926086-960055 GCA_014706435.1 Silurus glanis
TTGTTTTTGGATTTGTTCATTTGTTTTTGGATTTGTTAATTTGTTTTTGGATTTGTTGTTTTGTTTTTGTATTTGTTGTTTTGTTTTTGGATTTGTTAATTTGTTTTTGGATTTGGATTTGTTAATTTGTTTTTGGATTTGGATTTGTTAATTTGTTTTTGGATTTGTTAATGTGTTTTGCACTTCTCGGCCACCGTATCTTCATATTCATTAACATGTACAATCATGCTATTGTTCTCTGTAAAAAAAAAAAAAAAAAGTGCACAGATTATTTATTTTTTCAATGTTCTTTTTTTATGTGGAAGTACATTATGACATTCTCAGACCGAATAGTTCTGGTTTATTAATGAAGTGCGGGGGGGGGGACCTCAAAGAATTCATTACAAAATCACAACCCACTACTAAGATGATAGAAGGTCGCTCATACCAAGTAACATGGTGGGGGTCCACATCTGCCACATGCAGACTTTCCACTGGTGTCCCACAAGGATCAGTACTTGGTCCTGTCCTTTTATCCCTCTATACCCACTCTCTTGGTGAAGTCATATCCTTACATGTGTTTTCTTACCACTTCTATGCTGATAGAAGTGGTAAGAAAACTCAGCTTTTCTTTTTCTCCATCAGATACCACAGCTTCCACTCGGATCTCGGCATGGCATATCTTTGTGGATGGGTGCTCATTAACTAAAACTCAACCCCAGCAAAACTGAACTGCTGGTCATCCCAGATGATTTCATCTCCAGGTCAAGATTCCAGAATAACTTTTCATAACTCTCTGCTCTCCCCTTGGGGATGGATAATCAACTGCTAATCAATTGCTAATGTGGCTCGTTCTCAGAGTCAAGAGTCAAGAAGCTTTTATTGTCATTTCAACCATATATAGCTGATGCAGTACACAGTGAAATGAAACAACGTTCCTCCTGAACCCAGGTGCTACATAAGACAACATAAAACAACAGTACAGAACAGAAAAACACAGGGCCGAGAACTAAGATCCTCGCCACATAAAGTGCATGTGTGCAGCTGGTGCAAACAGTGCAAAAGACAACACAAGACAGTGCAAGACAACACAGGACAGTGCAGGACAATACACAATACACAAAATATAAAAATAAAAATAGCTCCGCCAGTAAAACCTGTCGTGACAGAATAAGGTGCAATGTAAACAGAATTTGTGCAATTCAGCAGTAGCAGCAATCAAAATAAAGTGAACAGTGACCAAAGGATTTGGACAGAATATTGTGCAAAAGAACAAGTCCCGGAAGATCAGCAGCAAACGGCATGTAAACATTTTGCGATAATGAAAAGTGTGATTGGTATTGAAACCTGGGTGTGCGAAGTGTATGATGTGTGTTGAGTCCGGTTTGTACAGATCAGTCACACAGTTGTGTGTAAGTGTGTGTGAGTGTGTGTGAGTGTGTGTGTGTGTGTGTGTGTGTGTGTGTGTGTGTGTGTGTGTGTGAGCGAGAGAGTTCAGTTCAGTTCTTTGTTGAGGAGCCTGATGGCTTGCGGGAAAAAACTGTTGCACAGTCTTGATGTGACGGCCCGAATGCTTCGGAACCGTTTCCCTGATGGTAGGAGGGTGAAGAGTGTGTGTGATGGGTGTGTGTGGTCATCCACAATGCTGTGTGCTTTGCGGATGCAGCGTGTGGTGTAAATGTCCATGATAGAGGGGAGAGAGACTCCGATGATCTTCTCAGTAAGGTCTTGCGATCCGAGACGGTGCAGTTCCCAAACCAGGCAGTGATGCAGCTGCTCAAGATGCTCTCGATGGTCCCTCTGTAGAACATGGTCAGGATGGGGGGAGGGAGATGAGCTTTCCTCAGCCTTCTCAGGAAGTAGAGACGCTGCTGGGCTTTCTTGGTGATGGAGCTGGTGTTAAGTGACCAGGTGAGGTTGTCCGCCAGATGAACACCAAGGAATTTGGTGCTCTTGACGATCTCCACTGAGGATCCTTCGTTGATCAGTGGAGAATGGTCACTCTGTGTTCTCCTGAAGTCAACAACCATCTCTTTAGTTTTGTCGACGTTCAGAGACAGGTTGTTGGCTCCACACCAGGCTGTTAACCGTTGGACCTCCTCTCTGTATGCTGACTCGTCATTCTTGATGAGGTCTTGATGAGACCCACCACGGTCGTGTCATTGGCAAACTTGATGATGTGATTCGAGCTGTGCGTTGGTGCACAGTCGTGAGTCAGCAGAGTGAACAGCAGTGGACTGAGCACACAGCCCTGAGGGGCTCCAGTGCTCAGTGTGGTGGTGCTGGAGATGATGAAGTCCAGGATCCAGTTGCAAAGGGAGGTGTTCAGGCCCAGTAGGCTCAGCTTTTCGATCAGGTGCTGAGGAATGATTGTGTTGAATGCTGAACTGAAGTCTATGAACAGCATCCTTACATAAGAGTCCTTGTTAGCGGTTTGGACGATACGCGAACTGCATGGGGTCCAGTGCGGGTGGGAGCTGGGTCTTTATGTGCCTCATGACGAGCCTCTCGAAGCACTTCATCATGATGGGTGTGAGTGCAACGGGACGATAGTCATTGAGGCAGGAGACAGAAGACTTTTTCGGCACAGGAATGATGGTCGTCGTCTTAAGGCACGTAGGAACAGTGGCGCTGCTCAGGGAGATGTTGAAGATGTCAGTGAAGACATCTGCTAGCTGTTGTGCACATTCCCTGAGCACTCTGCCAGGAATGTTGTCTGGTCCAGCAGACTTCCGTGGGTTAACTCTGCATAGAGTTTTCCTCACTTCAGCTGTGGTTAGACATAGCACCTGGTCACTGGGAGGAGGGATGGTCTTCCTCGCCACCATGTTGTTCTGCACCTCGAACCGGGTGTAGAAGTCGTTCAGCGCATCTGGGAGGGAGGCGTCACGGTCACAAGCAGGTGATGTCTTGTAATTCGTGATCGCCTGGATGCCCTGCCACATGCGCCGGGTGTCTCCGCTGTCCTGGAAGTGGCCGTGAATTCTCTTGGCGTGTGCGCGCTTCGCCTCTCTGATGGCACGGGACAGTTTGGCCCTTGCTGTTTTCAAGGCCGCCCTGTCCCCTGCTCTGAAGGCGGAGTCTCTTGTTTTTTAGCAGCGCACGCACCTTGGCAGTCATCCACGGCTTCTGAATGGAGCGTGTAGTGATGGTCTTGGAGATGGTCACGTCATCAATGCACTTGCCTGTGTAGCTGGTCACTGTTGACGTGTACTCCTCCAAGTTGATGAAATCGCCGTTGGTTGCAGCTTCCCTGAACATGTCCCAGTCAGTGCATTCAAAACAGTCTTGGAGAGCAGACATGGATCCTGCTGGCCAGGTTCTCACTTGCTTCCGAACTGGTCTTGAATGCCTGCTGAGTGGTCTGTATGCTGGGATCAGCATAACAGAGATGTGGTCTGAGTACCCGAGGTGTGGGCGGGGCTTCGCCCTGTATGCGCCCCGGATGTTTGTGTAAACAACATCCAGCGTGTTTTCTCCTCTGGTTGCAAAGTCCACATTCTGATAAAATTTAGGGAGCACAGTCCTGAGATTTGCGTGATTAAAATCTCCGGCGACAATAAACAATCCGTCAGGGTGTGTGTTTTGAAGTTCGCTAATGGTCCCGTAGAGCACGCTGAGCGCTTCCTTAGCATTAGCGCTAGGTGGTATGTACACTCCGAGCACAATAGCGGTGGTGAATTCCCGTGGTAAATAAAAAGGTCTACATCTCACAACAATAAATTCCAGCAGCGATGAGCAGTAGGTAGAAATAAGCACAGAGTTCTTACACCATTCCGTGTTGAGTCTTACCGCACAGAGCTGCATTCCTGTCGGCACGAAACGCGGCTAGCCCGTCCAGCTGGATGGCGGCGTCCGGAACTCTGTCGCTCAGCCACGTCTCAGTAAACACAAAAACGCAGCAGTGTCTGTACTCACGCCGAGTAGCTTGTTGGAGTCTGATGTAGTCTAATTTATTGTCCAGGGAGCAGACATTTGCCAGCAGTAGTGATGGTAGAGCGGGCCGGCTAGGGTTAGCTTTTAGCCTAGCATTAGCACCCGCTCGCTTTCCGCGCTTCTGCTTTCTCACGCAGCGCTTTCGATTCCCCCTCCTCCGTCCGTCCGCCTCAGGCGATGCCGAGGACTAGAGGCCTGGTTCTCGGAGCACGCCAAGGTCGCGTAGCTTCTGCCGCGCCGCCATCTTTCTTGTTGAATCCTTCTCTACAACATCCGAGGAATTCAGCCATTTTTTGTCCACTGAGGTGCTAGTTCCGTCTCTTGTCATTTTAAAACTGGACTACTGTAACTCTCTGCTGGCAGGTCAACTTCTGAACTCTATTCATCCACTACAAATGATCCAAAATGCAGCTGCGTGATTTGTCTTCAATCTGCCCAAGTTCTCCCACACCATCCCACTGCTGCGCTCCCTCCACTGACTTTCAGTAGCTGCATGAATCAGATTTAAAACACTGATGCTTGGCTACAAGGCCAAAAATAGACCAGCACCATTTTACCTCAGAGATCTCATCACACCTCGCACTGCACCACGCTGTCTGATATCCTCCAGCACTGCTCGACTGGTATCACTGTCTCTGAGGATAAATGGTAAGTATACTTCAAGGCTTTTCTCTGTTCTGGCACTGAGGCGGTGGAATGAACTTCCCCATGATGTCCAAACAGTCCCTGGCTATCTTCAAGCAACGGGTGAACCTACCTCTTCCTGAAACACTTAAACTTGCACTTTTCAAATTTGCTTTGTTAAAAAAAACAAAAAAACCCAACTCTCAACAGAGTTGTTGTCTGGTTTACCTTAAGTTTGTAATCTAGCGTACCAGTGTAGATTTATACATTGATAGAGACTCAAAACACTTTTATCTTGTACCTGGGTAATAGACTGAGGAAAGAGAGGAAGAAAAAAGAAGTGCTTAGGGCTATGTGGAACATTCTTGACTGGCCAAGTCAATCATTCAACCCCGAATCCCACTGAGCTGCATTTCGTTTATTGAAGACAAGACTGAAGCTAAAAAGTCTCAAGGAGAAAAAGCAGGATATGGAGAAAGGCTGTATTGTAGGCCATGGATGTAGAGGATGCATTGAGGTTGATATTGTCTCATTTTTTTGTCATTTGTAATAT
The DNA here is from genome assembly GCA_014706435.1 of Silurus glanis. NCBI lineage: Eukaryota > Metazoa > Chordata > Actinopteri > Siluriformes > Siluridae > Silurus > Silurus glanis. The sequence goes on from JAAIIK010000119.1 coordinate 931,179, forward strand.
TTCTCACTGCTGTTTTTACAGTTACGAGACATTTCGCAAAGTTTTCTATAGCAAATGCACCACAACTCATTCTATTGGTCAATTTGGTTATATACATGTAGGACATGAAACACTCAATTGATACATTTATGTCTCATCGCTGGTGTTTAACTGCTTGTTTTTTTGTGTGTTCTTGTCTTGTGCGTAACATGACAGGCTTGCGTGGACCAAGTTGCGCATGTTACTCTTGTTTACCTAAACTGCAATATGTGTACGTGAACAGGAAGATCTAAGATATACATCCTTGGGTTAAAGGAAACTTGTTTCAAGCATGGAGCAACTCCCTCATGCGATTCAAGCATAAATGCAAAGTGCATCCCGAAGGTAACTGGAAATACCTACTAAAGGTTAATAAGATGAAGCAGAAAAGAAAATACTTATTATATAACAAGATCTTTATTCCATCATGCCATGGATGACCTTTTTATGATGTGCAAGAACCTGAGAGTTGCAATCTCTCTCTATATCTGTGTGGGTTTTGTTTGTGTGTGTGTGTGTGTGTGTGTGTGTGTGTGTGTGTGTGTAGCAGAACTGAGTGTGATTGCAGTTTGAACCCTCAGCCTGATTAACCTCAGTGAAATGCAATGACGGTTTATCTTTTCTTATTTAATTGACGCTTCACTTGAATAATGTCAGACTATGCATTAGGCTGCTTGCTTCCTCCTCTGTGTGGAATTATTATATTTTTTTTCACAACCAATTTTTAACAGTCGAATACAGCAATGGATAATGATAGATGATATGTGTTTCCTGAATGCAGTTGTAGAAATGTCTGCATGACCGCAGGAAAGGGACCTTCTCATTCATTGGAAGGATTAGTGGTCAAAGCCACAGTAATGAATCATGTTTTCCTTTGTATTTGTGTGTGTGTGTGTGTGTGTGTGTGTGTGTGTGTGTGTGTGTGTGCGCACACGGGTGTGTGTGTGCATGCCCATGAGTGCTATATGTGTAGCCCTCAGTGATCAAATCGCATTGATCCACTGCTCTGTGATGGTTTGTCTCCTATTTGCCCCCTTTGCCATAATGGGACCCCGGTTTATTTTCGACGATGAATTAGATTTCCTGGTTACTCTGGTAACCGTGCGGCCTGCCAATCACACGCAATCAGCGTTTTCTTTTCACTCTCTCGCGCACACTCTTTGCTGGAGATTAGGACCCTCTCAGTAGGGGGTCACGGGGCACTCAGTGCAAGCCAAGGAGCACTGAGGAAGTTCAGCCCGTGCTGTTTGGAAACTTCTCCACGCGCGACCCGTCACTCCTCCTAACGACTTGTTAAACACAGCTGAGGAACACGACGATGCCGAGGAAGCCAGCTGTCTGCTCCGCAAACACGTCAGCATGAAGTGTGAAGTCTTCGGGCTTGCTGAAGCACATTAGGTCAAGGAGGTGCATGGGTTTATTTATTTATTTATTTATTTATTTACTTGTGTCACGCTGTTATTAGGATTTCAATCTTGGATTATTTTTTCTATAATAAATAATAAATCACCCGTTTCCAGCATATTTTACATGTAAAAAAAAAAGGAGAAATGAGTTCATCTCCACACTCATACGTAATTAATTAACTCCATTGTGCACGCATATAGTTAATGACCCTAATTCAGCATCAGGAATATATTTTGCTTTGCATCTGAACAAAAAACAACAAAAAAAAAGAAACCATTCAGCGTCGTTTCCTTTTGCATACCAAAAGTCATTCAAAACGAGGGACCTTAAACCAGGACCAATGCAATATTCATGCCATTTTAATTACAATGTTAAACCATTATTTGTTTCAACACCTGGTTAAGCCATTCAGGCTTGTTTAAATCCCCTCTTTTTTCTATCCCAGGTGTGTAGGAAAGGCTCAAAGGGGTGAATAGGTCTGCCACAACAGGAACATAATCAAGTCTGTGAGCTCGCTGCTGAATGAGCCTGTGGGATGAGATCAGATGGAACACACTCCAGTGCTTAGAGACAGAGTGTGAGGTGGATTATGCTGAAAAGAGGATTTAGTCAAGGATGTGCCCTCAACTTTTTTTTTCTCCCTCTCTTCTTATGCTCCATTTTTTTTCCACCCTTAGTGGTAAGCATGATGAATGGCACCTTTTCTGGAGCAGTATTAAGAAACTCGAATGTTAGCTTAAAAGCTGTGGCCTTTGTTGTGCATTTCTCTGCATATATCTGCGTCGAGGCTGAGGTGATTGTAGCCAAGAGGCCATGCTGTTCGACCATTGCAGTTTAGATGGATCTGGTTCTAAAAAAGACCCTCCCCAAATAGCTTCTATTCTTCCCCTCAGCCTCACCTTCTTTGAAGCCATGCTTGTACCTTTTGTAATTCACGGTGTCATTAGCAGGGCCGCATCGAAGAACTTGACCCCTGTGGAGATTTTGTTTGGATCAGCTAGCTTACCTGGTTGAGGTGTTTTGTCCGAGGATCATCCCCTTTTGAAAAGGACACGTCGACTGAAAGAGACAAGAATTAGGTCTCGCTAATCAAAATAGAAACGTAATGAGAAAACACGTCCATATCTTTCAATACACCTATTCACATCCTGCCCCCCTTTATTAGTCGTCAGCTTTTTTTTTTTTTTTTTGAGGACCCTATGTTCTTTGTATGTCTTACCCAGCCCCCGTTCTCACACATTAAATACGAATCCCATACAAAATCCAACTTAACAAATTAACGTCTGCTAATAACCCTTCAACAGCCTCTTGGAAATGGATTAAGGACTTCTTAGCACTTTCTTCCAGCAAAATTTAATTAAGACTTAGATTGGGTTTTGAAGATGGCTGGGCAGATTCACACTCCACACATGCCGATCGTGCTCAATTTTGAAGCAAAATAAGTTAATCGGCTTGGCTAATAATTAGCTTATTAGCTTATCTGCTCTTTAAGTGATTCTCAATTATGTCTCATCTCTGTGTAATTTCATTTAGTAAGGAAATTCTGGCTTCTAGTCGTGGTGGAACTAGTGTGTCACATTTAAAAGGTTGTATTGTGGTTTTTCTAGCTTGGAACTTAACTATACGTTTATTAGCATTCACATTACCAGCTTCCATCCATTTTTTTTCCATCTTGGGTCATTTTTGGGTTTTTTTTAGTCCTAGATTAGATTTATTTCAAATTTTATAATAAATGGGGAATGTTCCCAACACACACACCACTGTCTTTTCATCATCCAAAAACAGCAGCTTGGCAAAACACCAAAGGTCAGCAACTGTAGTGACTTTCTTTTGGAAATTTAAGATTTACTCCATATTACTTGAAAGGATTTAAGCTGAACTCTTATGTGTGGCAATGAGGAGAGGTGAAGGCCCCAGTATTGCCAAGCTGCCACTCTTGGGGCCCTTGACTGACCTTACACTCTGACCCCAGCATCCTGACATCGCTGGGATATGTGAAGAAAGAGTTTCACTTTACTGTATAGTACATGTGACAAATAACCTTTTATAAGGTGTTTTATTTGGAAAATCCCATAATCAGAATCATTCATTTCGTGTCCATAGAGTAGGCCTGTGAACAGTCTGGCAGAAACCAGACAGGGATAATCCATATTTATAAACTGAAAAAGAACAGGATCAAACGCAGGAAGTACAAAGAGCAAGAAACTCAGGAAAAGAGGAAAAACATCCCAGAAACTTAAAGCATGATGAGTTTGGATAGAGACGATCAAAAATAAAATATATCGTGGAAAAAAAAACCCCAGACTAATCAGGGATGAACTGAACATATGTAAGAATGATCCAGGGATATGGGAATTCCATAGCAAGACAAGACTGAAAATCAAAAGAACACACGATGCCCGATAAAATAGTGTTACAATGTGCATTTGCTACAAAACTGAGCTCAAAACATCTGCACACTGAATGAGTGTTTAGAAAGATATGGGTCATTTGTAGTTTTAAATATGGACCAACGATGACCATCAAGCAAAAAAAAGGTTATTCAGAATTAATTAAGCAAAAAGGTAAAATAATTTCATTCAAAGCTTTCAAATCCTCTGTGAAATGAAATAGCGGACTACTTTTCTAATCTTCTTACTTGGATTTTCATCCTACACATTAGTAGCCATGGGTCTATGGTAGAGTATATAGGAGTTTACTGTACCTTTGCCTTTTGCTAACTCATTTAAAGGCATGGGGGAGGAGAAACAGCCAACCCAGTGTTAATTTACTTAAAGCAGCAGGGGAAACCAGGCTGGACACTGACCATTACACAGCAGGAATGAGGTGTCCAGCTGACTGTCCTTTTAATCGACAAGCAGCAGGCTTAAGGAATTTAACAGCATGGGTGTTTTTACCGCAGGTTTAAAACAAATACTGTTTATGGAAGATTTACAAAGCAGCAGCATTGTTGAGGCTTTTCTCCCCTTTGCTTCATTTAATTAGTGCCTCTGAATGCCCGCCTTAAGGAGGCACCCGAGCCAGTTGGAGGTGTCATCTTAATTATTTTAGCGGACCTTTTCCCGAACATCTCCCACACTTGCTCCCGTGTTCTCGAGGCCTGTGGTTAACCAGGTTAAATCAGCAGGGTTGTTGTAATATTCCCTCACCTGGCAACGCGCTCCACCAAGCGCCAGGGTTAAAGTGAATCACAGATCCGCGGGGTTGCATCTGCATTAGATACGAAATCCAAATGCAATGCAATGTGGTATAAATCAAATCACAAGACAGGAAGAGGACATGCGTGTGTCGGATCGTTGTCCTTGCCAAGGTCACGTAGCTTTTCATCATGTGTAAATAGTGTGGCTTTGCTCGCTCTCTCTCAGTCCTCACACTCCACATCCAGCAAATAACATAGCGCACATCGCATACTCCTTTCACCCTGTGGTTAATGTAAGCCAAGGAAAATAACGCTTTACAATAGGATACAAAACCCAGCTGGGTTTATAGTGCCTGGTTTTTGCTTTCACAAAGAAGAATCACATATCGTAAAAGATTTGTTTGGTCATGAGTTGAGATGGAGTTGACTGTGATGCTTATTTAACAAAATACCAATAGAATGACAGCATAGTTATATTGCGCAAAGTTATTTTACAGCTAGCGTTTTTTTACCTTTTTGTAACTATAAGAAAAAGGTAAAAAAAAAAAAAACATGCTAATGGGCAGAAAAAATACCCTTATTGTCTCAAGCTCATTTGACAATGCTTAAGATTTTTTTCTGTTTATATCAAATTATGTTGATGAAAGAGGATGGAAAACTCTGGATCGTAGAAAGATGCTTTACCCTCAGTAACCTTCAGTCTCAACTATTCATTAGAATATATTGTCATTTTATTCTACCTTTAATTCTAATTTAAGGTCTAAACCCAAGTAAAGAAAGTCAAATAAAGACCTGGTATAAAAATCCAATAAGACTGGTGTCTGGTTTGGCCTCAAAGCAGATCGTAGTAATCATTGAGATCATGTTATCCCACTGTCTGCTTTTGAATTTTGAGATAATCAGAAACAAGCAGTAGCTCATTGGTTAAGGCATTAGACTGTTAGGAAACTGACTGAAAGGACATTAGTTCAGATTACAGCACCACCAAGATACCACTCTTAGGCCTTTGAGCAAGACCTTTAACCCTCAGTGATCTTATGTCAATTATAAGTGCATTTTGGATCAAAACATCAAACAAATGAATTAAACATTGTAAAACTCATTTGAATTGCTTTTAATCATATGATATAATACCAATTTAAGAAAGTCAAATATTCGGTATGAGAGTCATATAAGACAGGAGTCTGTTGCTTTTCTTCCCACTTTGCGTTAGGCTCTACATGTCTTTTGCCCATTCGTAGGAAACCTCTGCTGACCTAGCTTTCCAAATTGCTCCTGATACTCTTAGTCTGTCTGCGTTTGCCCCAAGGCTAGAAGTCCCCCCGCTCGGCCACTGATCCCCCTGCTCTTCGCTTAAAGCCTACTGAACCATGACGCACCCCCTAACACACACAGTATCACAGCGGCCAACATGCAACTCGGATTGACATGTCACAGACCAAATGTGCTTTGGCCACCAGTCAGCTAGAATCAGTCTCCACTGGTTGTGGGACAACTGGTGGCGTGAATAGGACAAGAAGCCCACTGGCCGTCCAGCCTATGAGCTTAGAGAAGAGATCCAGTGCGGGGCAGTTATTTCGATTAAGGACTCTTGGCCTTATTTTGTCAAGAGGCTAAATATTCCTTTGTTTCTCTGAATTTCACCTTTACTTTCCCTCATGGCGTTATTATTAATCACATTTTTTGTTAAAGATTTTTCAAAAATATTTACTCAAATAATGTGGATTTTTTTATTTTTTAAGTATTGATTAAGAGTTTTAATGTAAGTATTTTTAGGAAAGGTCTATTAAGATATAAGTAGGTGATATACAGTATTTTGCACAGAATTAGCCCTCTTGAAAAGTGTGAGTGAAATCACATTACATAATTGTTCAACATATTTATTACATAAAACATTTTTAGTTAGTAAAGTTTGTACACTGATAGATACACTCCACCATACAACATCTGGCAATTGACAAGTGTAATATAAATATATATATAAATCGGGACCTGGTTTCAGCAGGATGCCATGCAAAAGATGCAGTCGTATTGCATTATATTAGACTTCTATTATTCTTTATATTTTGGGAAAATCATAGCAGCTGAATTGATTAGAAAAAAACTTCAGGTGGGTAAAAACAAAAATAATAGCTGTGTGACTGTGATTGGAAAACAGTCTAAGTTACAGCTCTAGGTATGAACCAGTTGTGAGAATATAAACTATGTTGACAGTGCTGGCATTTCTAGTTTCTGTTTCATTTCCAAGTGGGTTTTCCAGGGCGATGTGAAAGTGTTCATATTTAAATGGGGGAAGAAAAAAAACACATTTTTAGTTTAGACCACGCCCACTTTTGGATTTACATTTGATTTGGTGCACAGATGTAGGGCGAACAGTGTAACTCTGTTACTATACTATGCACCAAGCAAAGCAGTTGAGGGTAAAAGAAGGTCCCAAGGCTCCCATTTAAGCGCACTGGGGAGTCCTAAGTGTCACCCATGAAATCAAGATGTTAGGGTGTGACAACCAGGGAAGGGACTGCAAGTAATTCTCATTATTGTTAACTCCTCGTCAGGCCGAGCCCGGCTGGTTAGCCACATATGGGGCCAAAAGAACCAAACAACCATATGCTGCTCAATGACACATGCACACTGAACTGGATGTTCACTCGTCTTTTTCTGCTTTTTTTTTTTTTTTTTTAAATAACAAAGTGTTTGAACATATTCTTTGATTGGCAATTAGACCACTTTTCAACTGCAGAACGCGAGGAGAAAAGATCCTCATGCATAATGGATGAGTTTAAGTCTATTCCCCCCACACATCTTGCGACCTCATTTGCCACAACCGGTGCCCTTGCTAGTTTTCTCATTTGAATAATTACTGAGCACATAAAACATTAGCACGGATGTAGACCTTCTGATATTGTAAGCTTTGCTCTATTAGGTCCTGCTGCAGGTCATAAAACAATGTGTCAGCAATTAATTGAGAGGATTTCATGTCTGTATTCCCTCACGCGATCTTAATCACATGCATGCATGCGCTGGCCTCATAGGAGACACCGGATCTGGACGAGTGTCTCAGTGACAGCCTGCTTGATGGCCATAATCGCTTAATGTCAGGATTTGACAGCGATATCTGGAAAAAGCTCTGCGCCATGGCCGGGAAACTCACACTGTCACCAGTGAAAACAGTGATATCAGTGAACAGATTTGGTTCCCTATACATACATATATATATATATATATATAAAATAAGGATGCACATGTACACACCACATGCAATCTATTCCCCACATCAGAGCACATTAAACTCACACAATAATGCTAATTGTGCTGGAAATGCTGCAGATAATTCTATAGCTTCATTTGTAGCTAGTTCTGATGCTAATTTTGATGCTAATTTGTAGTTTCTGGATAAATTCTGCTGCTAATTTAGAGAAGAATCCTGCAGCTAATTGTCGCTAATTTTGCATCCAATTCTTCTCCTAAGTCAGCTGCTAATTTTGTTACTACAGCACTTAAGTTGAAAATGTTGCAGTTTCTTTTTTCGATTCCTTGCCAGCAAAGTACGCATTCGCTAGCAGTTGCGAATATTGATGCTATATTGATTCTTGCACTTCTGCTATTTCTGTAGCTGGGCTTGCTGCTGATTTTAAACAAATTTTAAGCTAACTGAATTGCTAGGTTTGTCATTAATGCTGCGGAACCACTTTAAAACCACTGTGTTCCACGGAGAGAAAATATAACTGCAAGTTGTTAGTAATTAAATATAATTAAATCCAGGTAGACTAAAATACTTATATATTCTATCAGTTCTGACTATTAGTAAATAATTTTACTCATAAATATCTGTTTTGGGGTTATTTACTTCTTTCAGAACTTATATATAATATCCTTTATTTGTTAATCTTTTAGCAATATAGTCAATCCCCGATAATTCGCGGGTTCTCATTTGTAACTTAACTAACAGCAAGTTGCAGATGATCTTAAAATAATGCGGGAATCCGCAGCAGGACCGAATTCAGGAACGTTATTCGTTGTTCAGGAACGTTAGGAATAACATTTTAAATTGTTTCATAGTATTTTTTTCAAAAATTATTGTATTAAAGTGACATGATGTCTAGATGAATTCACTAAGATACTATAGGGGCTGCGGGGGGTGCGTCCAAAATTTGCAGATTTTTGTCTTAGAACGTAACCCCCGTGAATTCCAGGGGACCCCTGTATAATTTATGTGTAAATGTTTTGATAAGTGGACATTCTCACCAGACAAACTACAAACATTTTGTTTACTGTGATTCTCTTTGTACTTTGATAAATGACCAGCAGTCATAAGTCTCTAACCACATTCACAAGACAGGAGATTTAGATTTAACCACGCCTACACAACTCCATAAAAGGCAAAGCCTTCAAAGAGCTAAAAACATCAAAATGATGACCAAATGTTGGGAAAGCCTCCTCCCCAAAAAAACTCCCATTTATGCAGCTCAAAAACTGCAATGCATTGGCCCTCATAGACACACCAACTCTTTTATACTTTAGAGCAGTGGTCCCCAACCACGGCACCGGCACCGGTCCGTGGGTCAATTGGTACCGGGCCGCACAGAAACAATACATAAATTACATTATTTTGTTTTATTTATTATCTGATTCTGAACGATGATTTATTTTGGAAAATTACCGGATTCTCTCCGCCACATCTGTCTATGACTCACGCTTGATGCATGTGAAGATGCCTCAGTCACATGTCTTACCTCCATCCGCTACGGTCTTAAAGGGGCTGCTCGGGCTGCTAACACAAGACACATTACCGCTAAATTCAAACCCCCAAGCTAGCAAAATGAACAAAAAACCACATAGTGGATTCACATTAATAATTCCAATTTTTATGCCGGTCGTATCATTTTATTTTGTTGTATTTATCCGCCACACTTTAAAGGCCGGTTCGTGAAAATGTTGTCTGACATTTAACCGGTCCATGGCGCAAAAAAGGTTGGGGGCCGCTGCTTTAGCATGCCATTAATTTAGTTCTGGCAGAATGACTTATAACTAAGCAGTTGAAGGTTAAGGGCCTTGCTTTAGAGCCCAGCAATGGCAGCTTGGTGATGCTGTAATTTGAACTCACAACCTTCCGATCAAAATCCAACATCTTTACCACTGAGCTACCACTTCCCACTTCCCAAATCATGTTACTAAATTGCTAATGTTATCTGTCTTAACGTATACATAATATATTTTCTAGTGATTGTCTCTTATATGTATATTAACAAAAACTCCAGAGTGAACTAACTCTGTATTTTCGTGAATGACTTTTAAGTCACGAACACTTTGAGGACTCAGATGTGAGAATCGTGTGTTTAGTGCTCTAAAGCTGATACAGCTGGGCAGTGGGAGGGGGCAGTGTGGTTAAAGTTTAAAGCCATTAAAGATTGTTTTCACAGATGCCTTGTTTTTTTTTTTTTATGTCCACTTCAAAAAAGAAAGAAATCCGAGTCGCAACAGAGCGAAGGTTGGCCTGGAATCAGTGAGAATCAGCTGAACCTACTACTAGACAACAGAGTGGAGGATATTTTCTGTCCTGGCCCACTCATCAAGAACAAAAAGAGGTCATATGGAAGGGCCAGTTAACCTTCTGACCTGTAGAGAGTGATTGGGCTTATAATAGCAGGGTCTGGGATTGTGCTCAGTGGATCCTGAGCACATTTCTGATCAAACAGCTTCCACCTGTTTTAAGAGGAATGTAGCACTGTCCCACACTCCACATGACCTCTAAGACTACACAGAGAGAAAAGTCTCCCTCGGGTCCTTTTGGGTGAAATCTGACCTTCCTTGTAACTTTCTTTTGGCCGGTGCAGCGATGTAAGGTGTTTCCTTCACCAAGATAAAACTCACTAATGTCAGTAACTCAGTAATATCAGAGGGAAAATTAGTCGCCGTATTACTCGACTAATTACTGACTAACTGACTAATTTGCATGTTCTTTGATTCTACATATACAATCTTCTACAAGATATGTTTATGGCATTACAAACTAATGTTTATCTAATTACAAAATAGAGTCAAATATTTAACATTTAACATTTAACAATTATTTACAATGCAGCAAATACCAATCAAATTGACTGGTTTTAAAGTTATTATTAAATATTATTAATTATTATAACAAACTATCAAATTATCTTATGTATTCATATAAATTCATACACAGCCAAACTATTTCCATATTTAAACAATTAACAATTCTATTAAGAATTTATAGAAAAGGTGGAAGTGTGTTGAGAACTAAACCCAGTAGGAAACTCAAATTAATCACTCATTAACTCAAATTAATTTGGTGCAATCAGTGACTGGAGTGAGGGAAAATAGGGATTACTGATTAGATTTTGGGAAAAATGTTTGTGATTGAATTCTTGGCAAGATGTTGATCAGTGTTTGGATTTTGGAAAAATGTTGGTTGGGTGATGGGATTTTGGGAATAATGATTAGTGAATAGATTTGGAAATAGTTTTGTTTGGTGATAAGATGTTGGGAATAATTTTGTTCAGTAATTGGATTTGGGGATATTTTTTTGGATTGCTGGATGTTGGGAATAATGTAGATCAGTAATTTGATGCTGGGAATAATTAAGTTCAAGTTCAAGTTTATTTCTATAGCGCTTTTCACAATGAACATTGTCTCAAAGCAGCTTTACAGAACTTGAGAATTAAATTCAATGGTGTGTATTTATACCTGATGATCAGCCTGGGCAACTGTGACAAAGAAAAACTCCCTTTGATGAATGAGGAAGAAACCTTGAGAGGAACCAGACTCAAAATGGGAACCCATCCTCTTTTGGGTGACATCAAGTGTGTGATTATAAATCTTTAAAACAATACAAAACACTGGATAGTGAGAACTACCATGAGCACCGGAGTGTGTGTGTGTGTGTGTGTGTGTGTGTGTGTGTGTGTGTGTGTGTGTGATTATGAGTACCGGTAATGTCCTTTCTACAGTCTTATACAGTCAGTTGACGTTGTGGAATAAGGAGCTACTGAGCAACTCAAAATAGCTCAACATTTGAGATCATCATAGATCCAACACCAGCTTCTTCATGCCAGAGCCTTAAACATTTGAAGAAGTCCAATGTCCAAACTCTACATGAAGTGGGATCCAAATGGCGCTGGTACGTCTCTTGATGGTTCAGGATGTTTGTGGGCTCTGCATTTACTTCTTTGAAGCTGCATAATCTTCATGAGGTGGGACACAACTGGAACTGGCGCCACCTCAGGATGCCTCAGGAATTGGATGTTGGTAATAATTTTGTTTGATGATTGGATGTTGGGAATAATTTTGTTTGGTTATTGGAAAGTGGGAATACTTTAGTTTGGTGATTGGATTTTGAGAATAATGTAGATCTGTGATCAGATGTTAGAAACAATAGGGATTATAGTCGACGACTAGCTAGCTGTGGCTCTCCTCCGTTTTTTTATTTTTCCGACTCCGAACAAATTTCACTTTGAGGACAGGTATGTTCGTATCCACGAAAGTTTGTAAAGTGAATGTTCGTAAAGTGGAGAGCTTCTGTACTGATTGAACATTGGGAATATTGTAGATTAGTGATTGGATGTTGAAAACAGTAGTGACCATTGATGGGATTTGGGAACAATAGTGATAAGTGATTGAATGTTGGGACCGATAATAATTAGTGATTGGATATTGGGGAAAATGTTAATAAGTGATTGGTCATTGGGAACACTGGCTCATGCAAGTCCCAATCAGTTCAACTTGACACCCTGGTGGTAATTCACAGGATTTGAATCTAAAATGCTTTTAAAAAATAAAAACACCAAAAGTAATGACAGTTAGACACACTGGTAAGACCTGTAAAATATCATAACAGGTTAGTATTTTTCTGTAAAAAAAAAAAAAAAAAAATCTCCATTATAGCCTTCATCAGATATGCAATTCAGTACAGCACAGAATCAAAACAAAGCACAAAAGAAAAATCAGTTATGCAAATCGGTTCAATTAATCAAGCGAAATGTAGCCCATGGAAGAAGTAAGTTGGAATGCCACGTGCGCGGGGTCCAAATGGCAAATGCTAAGCCGTGTTATTTGCATCTATTAAACTTTAACTTCAGAAGTGAGCATGGATTATGCTGATTACTAGTGGCGCATTCCTCCAGAATGGCTACTCCATCTAAAGAACACTTTATTAATCTAAATTTGCTAGTTGTAAAACTCGTATAATCTGGAGTGGCTGTTTGCGACGGCAAATTGAATGTAAATGCCATATCCAAGAGAAAAATGTTGTTTATTTTCTTTTTTTCCCCTCTCTACAAATCAACAAACAGGCATTTAAGAAGGCAATCCCTCTCATTTCTATGCGAATTAACATAGCCGGATAATGGCAGCACTGCTGATTTGATACAGCTCATTATGAAGGTAATGAAAACATGCTTATTTTATGATATTAGCTCGAAAGGCGAAATTACATCTTTGTGCAAAAATGCCAAATCTAAGCAACACCCACTGCCCTTTTTTTTTTTTTTTTTCTTTATTTTATTTTATTTTTTTTTTGCATAACCTCAATCCTGGTGAGAAACAGAAAAGGAAAGAGTTGGAAAGGTAGGCAAGGTTGGTGTAAAAATGGAGTGTCTCTGAGCTCTATCTGGGTATTAATTTCATGCCACCAACAGTGGTCTCCACGCAGCACATTTTCGGAGCCGTGGCCCCCGGCGACGGATTGATCCACTTCACCCGCTCAGTGGGGGAGCGCAGGATCTGGAGGGGATCAGCAGGGCTCCAAATCAATAAGGTTAATAGATGTGGGGGCCACACAGTCAGAGGTGAGCAGCCTGGCATTTTCCTGTGCCAATGAAGAAAATTCCTGATGACGAGATGTCACATTCAGTGTCTGCATTAACGTCAGCCTGATTACCTGAAGCCTCAGTGTCAGTTAGTGGCTTAGTCAGTCAGGGAGTGCCCATTATCAGGAATTATCTTTACCACGAGTCATCGCCCTACACACACACACACACACACACACACACACATACACACACACTTAATACACAACTTGACTTTGCCATCACTTCCTCTGACCGGTCCCAACAAATTGCCGAGCCATTTTCCTTTCCTCTTTACAGCACTGATTTCTATACAGCCCACAGTTTCATAATCACTTGATGCGTAATTTGGCCTAATTTTGAATTTACTGTCGAGTACCCCCCTTTTTTAAAACACTCAACCCTAAAAGGCCTTACACATCCGCTTTTTGAGAGGACATAATTGTGCAGTAAACAGTAGGGTAATAAAAGGAGGAAAAAAGCTATTGTGGCTTTGGTTTAGTTCAACAAGAAAAAGGTCAATGGGAGTTTAAACAGAGGCATGACTAACGACTTTGCGTCGCGATGCCACGCTGGACTAATAAATAAAGTTTCCCATTGCCTTATCAATAGGCTTCAACAAATTATTCAATATATTTTTAATGGTCATTTCTCAAAAAAAAATCATTATTTTCCTTAGAAACGTAAACAGCGAGTAAATAAGAATAGAAAATGAAGCTCAAGACCCCGAAGAACAGGCTTCCATGCAGACTCGAATTGTCTACATAATTGTTAATAAACTAAAATTATCCGCTTGTGTTTGTGCCCTACATAACGAGCTCACAGTATGGCTATCACTCAGCTCGGGGCAATTAAAGGCTTGCCACCACAGATTTCACCGCGCAGGAAGTTTCACAGTCACTCCTCTCTCATTGTAATGTACACAATCCCATTTACATGTCTGAATGGACCCTTTTCATGTGTTTCCGAGCACCGAGTTCCAGGCCCTGAATGGGGAAATGCAAATTCGGTTGCTTGCTGGTCTATTATGAGTGTGTGTGTGTGTGTGTGTGTGTGTGTGTGTGTGTGTGTGTGTGTGAGTGTGTGTTTCTTTTTTTCTTGCCTCTTATACCTGGTGGTGGGAGTCAGGCAGGAGGTAGGAGGCAACATGCCTCCACTTCACTGCATCTCCACCACACCTTTCATTATTCAGTATTCTATGCACCTGTAAGGGCTTCATGGTACAATGTGGGAAAGGAAACGAGTCATGCTGGCAGTCTATTATTTAATATTTTTTTTTTTTTGCTTTTTATCAAATCTGAATATTAAGACATTAAGAGAATACTCTGCTTACTCGCTTTCTTATGAACACATTCACACGTTCATATGTACAATTATGCAATCAGCCAATGGTGTGGAAGCAGAGCAATGAATAAAATCATGCAGCTAAAGTATGAGAATTAGGAGAAAAAGAATGATCTGCAGGACTCAGGACAATCTATTGTAAATCAAATAACCACTCTGTACAACTGTGGAGTGCAGAAAAGCGTATCAGAATGCACAATAAAACCACACTTTGGGCCGAATGAACCGCAGTATAAGAAGATCACATGAGGTCCCACTTTTTGTACACCCGGAATAAAAATCTGAGATTGTGACTGATGCAAATGGAATTTTTTGAAAAACGTTAGCTTTTTACGTTTTTCATCTGTTAAATTGAGGTGCTTTCAAAAAGTTTCGAGACTAGTTTTGCTACACGCAAACAGATGACAGCACAAGGCTGCACGCACAGCCACAGGGAGCACTGACCTTCGTATTTCAGTGTGAGAAAAGACATCGTCTTGTGTACATCACGAGCTGTGTAACTGGTATTATTCTGAACACGTGCATTACCACGTCTGCTATTCTGACCACGCGCTCTCACTGGAAACAGCATGATCTCACTTCCACACCCACCCTACTCGCCAGATTTGGAGCCTGCTGACTTCGCCCTTTTCTCGTAGATGAAGATTCAGCTCAAAGGTTGCTTTTGACATTATTGCGGTGATCCAGCGTCAATCGCAGAAGGTTCTTGACTCGCTTTGAAAAGACTTCTAGGATTCTCCAAGCTGCCACTGCTGGGCCCCTAAACAAGGCCCTTAACTCTCAATGCTCAGTCGCTCTGGATAAGGGTGTCTGCCAAATGTCATAAATATGAATATATAAATATATATTCCAGAAGTGGCAGGAATGTTGGGAGTGCTGTATTGCTTTGCAAGGGGACGATTTTAAAAGCGATATTGTGCTAACATAGCTAAATAAAGTACTTTTTTTGTTAACAGAACTAGTCTTGAAACTTTTTTATACCACCTCATGTACTCACACCACCAGCAGCCATGTCAAGATTGGAGTTATTGAAATCTTCATTCTGATGTTTGTTGTAAACATGATCCAAAGCTCCTGACTTGTATCTGCACAAGCTTAGGCTTTAAACCACTTCTATATGATTGGTAGGTTAAATACTTGATGTATTATATGTCAGTGTTGCACTTATAAACTGCACCTCACTCCTGTTTCCTCGTCCACCTTCAGTTGCACCATCATTCGAATTCTAACTTCAGCGAACCTCCCTGTCATACTTCTGGTGGTTTTGTGTCCGTTTGCTTCTTTGCCTTCTGGAACAAAGTCTGTTTTTATTGTTTACACCATGCACAGTAAAAGACAATCCATCGCCTCTGAGAAACTTTGACACTATACTTCATTTTTAACCATGTAGACTATTATTACTAAAGTACTGCAGTCACTTCCTGGATTATAGATGGATCATGCAATAAAAAACATTATAATTGTTGGTGAAGATGCAGGATGCCTTTTTTCACGTTTGTATTGGATTCCTACCAACATCAGCACACAGCTGTGGAGATGACTTGGGTAAACATTCTGCAACATCCTCCCCTTTAACTAAACGCTGCCGGATCAAATAGGGGAATAATAAAGAGGCTTCTTTGTTCCAACTAGGGTGGATTTAAAGGCCTAAATATACTCACATTCCAATGTTGTGGTTTACAGAGGAGACGTCGTCTTTTTTAGTTTTTGAGAGAATTGTGCATGCTCCTCTTGTTGATATGGAACAAGCTATTTAATTACTTTGACCAAATAAATACACAAATCTACAGATGTTTCACTTTATTTTCAATGAAAAATCCCGCTTTACATGCTCATAGCACCGGGACAGTTCGTTTCTTCAAACTTTCAGCTGAAATACTTTGCCTCTTGTAAAACTTGCCAAAGCTGTTCTTCACCAATTGAAGATTTATTTTTTTTGTCATCCAGTTCACCCCAGAGCAGTTCAATAGAATTTAGGTGCAGTAACTGGGCAGGTCATTCAATAATAGATAACCCCACAGCTGACTGTTTGCTCTCTAAACAACATTTACAGAGCTTGGACGTATGCATCCGGTCGTTGTCTTGGTGAAATCAGCTCCAGCTAGCAGCAGTCCAGTTGGAGTTACATGGTGTTGAAGTATGGAATGGTTGCCATGTTGGTTTTTTTCACCTGGAATAAGTCTTCAACCTTCCCTGTTTCAAAAAAACTCCAAACCATTAAGGAGGTGGAACTTTGTTTGACCGTGGGTGTGAAGCCGTCTGATAACATCTTCTCTCCTGTTCTCTGTCTTACACAAGTTCTGCTGTTAGAGACAAAAACATCCAATTTGGACTCAGAAATTTCTCAGTCATTCACTATCCAATTCTTGTGAGTTTTTGCCTTTTACCTCATTTGTTGCATAAAAACAAAAAGCACACTTGGTACTAATTAACTTGGAATCAATGGAGAAACTATACTTAAAGCACATTTACTTTAGCCATTTAGGACTTTGATGTATAAGAGGCTTCTAATGGCATTAAGTCAAATGTCGAGTAGTATTCATTAATCAAAGAACATTTGAAGTGTCTTCATTCTGTAAGACACAATCCATATAGGCATGGCACCAAACTCTGACACGCTAGCAATCACCACTGCTATTCATTATTCAACTGCTCCTATACACATAAAATATAGTGGCATTTATCAAAAAATTCCTTGTTAAGAAATGCCTGAGTGAGCAACTAATGTAACTAAATGGCAAAACCATTAGTGATTGAATTGTGGCTATAAATAAAACAGTTTGAAGTACAGGCATGGATAAAGGCTAACGTATGCTTTCTCCAGGACACGTGAAGTCAGCTAATCACGTCTTTTCAATCTGTGGCACTAAGAGGAAAGCGCTCAGCCCTCTGCCTCGTACATGAGCTTACAGATTGAGTAGCGTCACTGTGATTGACATGGGTAAGAGAGTAAAACCCTGCCACCCAGACGACAAGGTCACCTTTGGCTCCTGGATGGCTGAGGATTCTAACAGTCTCTGGACAAAAGGGTCAACTGTTTTCTGTTGCACAAATCACTAGATATGTTAGAAATTTTAAGCATGAACATCATGAATTGAACAGATCAGAATTAGCCTTCGAATGAAATACCAGGAAAATAAATGCGTCCTCAGATTATTGATAAGAATGAAAAAAATAAATAAATATAGGAGAAATAGAGTAAACAAAAATAAAGAAAAATTAATTACAAACTAATTCATTCAACTGAAAAAAAAAAAACCTCTAACCTGGTATCCAGTCTCTCTCCTCATAAGCTTCCTTAAATAATTAATATCAAAACATGATCGGAGGAAATATAAAAGGGAATCTTTTATCATAAGTTTTATCTTTCTACTGCTTCAGTATTTTTTTCCTTGCTTGCATTGAACAACCCCAGGTCTATTATATAATCACAAATTATTCCCTTGGTTTATTCATTTCACTAAGCTGCGGTATGATTTCTTCATCCGCAACCTTTGAATGAGCTCATGCCAAGTTTAACAGAGCACCTATTAATCTTTTTACGGCTTGGCCACTAAATTTCACAAGGGTGCATTTCCTCTGTTCTTTAAATGAGTCTTCATGAAGCTTCTTCTCCCAACTGTTTGTTTAGCTCCTGTGTGGGACTGGAAGCACTTCTGAACCGGCGACAAGCAGCAGGTGAGGGCCCATGAACCACTTTGAAGTCCGGGCTCCTTATTGATCGTGTGCATATTCTAAAAACCAAAGAAGGCTTCAAAGGCATGTCGAAATTCTTGGGTGTCCAAAACAGACCAAGCTGTGACAGTGTGAACAAGAAAAGCAGCTGCAGCATGGAGATGTCCACCATCCTTTCCCTAACCCCTAGTGTACCTCAGCCCTTACTTCACACTTCACTTGTTGATTTGCTCTGGGCAGCATGCTCCATTTGACTTCCAGTTCACTTCTACTGTCACTAGTGGCTAAATGTGACAATGTGGAATTTTTTGAATGGCAGCTGTGATCGCCAATCAGAAACAAGCCTTCATTGGCCTTTTTTAAGACCGTTTCTTTTTTTTTATTTATTTTTTTTTTTATTGTGCGATTATTGTTAAATTGTTCCCAATGAAATAAACTAAATAGAAAAAAAGTATATTTAATAATAATTAAATAATAAATGTAATAAATATTAAGAATGATCTATTATACAGAAATAAATATAATTACTTATTTTTTATGGAATTATCCTTTTGATTATTATTTCACTGCAGTTATAGTTTCTTAGTATATTGTAAATTCTATTGTATTCCTCCAATCTATTTTTATTTCCTTTTTTTTTATTTTCTTTTTTATTTCGTTATGTCATGGAAAGCATATTACTGTGACAAATACATATTTGAAAATAGTAAATTATTTGATCAAATATTGAAATTTGAATGTGACATTTATATGATTCAAGAAAATGAGGAACATCAGCAGTGTTCAAGTTTTGTGGGGTTGTTTTCCAGTCCATTAGCACAATCCATTTAGCTCTATTTATGGCTGAGGTAGTAGCTTAGTAGTCAAGGCATTGGACTTTGGATCCGAATGTTATGAGTTACATCTCAGCCATGCCAAGCTGCCATTCTTGGGCCCCTGAGCAAGGCCCTAAACCCCCATATCTGCTCAGTTGTATAAATAAGAGAAAACATTTAAGTTGCTCTGGATAATGGCATCTGCCAAATGCCATAAATGTTTCATAATTGGCATCATCATATTAATAGCTAGAGATTTTTATATAGATATCTACATTCATATCTATATTTTTATATAGTTTTTTGTTATTTTTCTATTGCTGGCTTTAGGATCAGTATTCAATGTTTAAATTAATATGGATAGATTTAATACATGTCATTCATTTATGCTTTGGCTTTCTGTCTGCACTGTGATGGTTATTTTGGTCCAGCAAATATGCTAAATGGATACGTCTGAAAAACATTGTTTTAACATTTTCGTGTTGGCTGAAAAAAACTAAAATATTCAAAACAACAATGTATTTTTAGTCAAGTGACACAGTTATGTGGCCCATTCAGCTTGAAACAAACAACTTGGGTTGTCTTGGGTTACTTACTGCAACAACTGTAACTACTTTTTGTGCATTTTAATACTCAGTGTTCTATCTATCTATCTATCTATCTATCTATCTATCTATCTATCTATCTGATGTCACTGATCACATTTGTTCCTGGTCATCCTCACATCCCATCTTGCACCTTACTGTGTGTCTCATGTCTTTCCATGATTCTTCTCATCGTTCTTGTTCAGGTTTTCTTGTCCATTTTTCGTACTATTTAGTGCTTAGTTTCTTTGTATTTGTTTTGTTAAAACTTTGTGTCACTTCTGTTAAAACTGAACAATAAACTGAACATTAAATCTGTACATGCATCTTCCCTGCTTTCTTGTTCATGGATCAACAGGATAGTAAAAGTGTGTCCTGTGGATGTTCCACAACACTAAACATAACTATTCATAGTTAAAAACACGACATTAATAAATAACAAAATGGAACCGCTCACTTTGTCGATTCACTACAGTCATTGATTAGTTCCTCAAACACCACGTCCACAAGTGATTCATTTCTTTCTTGGATGCATTGAAACTTGTATTTTTTTTTAAGAAAAATCTTTACAATATAAACCTCAAACCTGAAAGAACAGGTGTAAACTTATTACAAAGTGCCTCTGCAGCATCATTCATAAAACATGCACAACATTACAAAATCTGCTGTGTCTTTCTCTATGTGCTCTCATTCACAAACGTGCAGTGAAACGTATCGATGAATCTCTTTCTCTTTTTCAGTGCATGTGAGCTGTATTGGTCTGAGAGACACCTGCAGTGACAAAGGCTCAAACCAGCATTCACAGCTACAACAAATCCTGCTTGAGTTTCAATACTACATTGAAATCCGTATTGAGTTGTGTGTGTGTATTGCGGGGTGTCCATCTTGTGTTTCTATTTTGTTACAGCATCCTTTTTGTGTTTGTTTGTTTGTGGAGGAAATCAGATAAAACACCACTGTCTCAGTTGTTTTATTTTTTCGAGAAAGAGGCCTTTTTTCATTGATTGGACATCATCATCACCTGATTTCACTTGTTTTCTGTTTCCTCTTTCTCTTTCATTCTTTCTCTCTCTCTCTCTCTCACACACACACACACACACACACACACACACACACACACACTCTCAATTCAATTTTATTTGTATAACCCTTTTAGAAATTGCCATTATACCAAATCAGCTTTACAAAAATAAAAAGTTAAGAAAATTTTTTTTTTTTAGAAATTATCCCTATAAATTTAGGTGGTATGAGTATGGTGATATGAGATAGAAACCTTGAGAGGAACCAAACTCCAAAGCAAACCCATTCTCACGTATTCTTTAGAGTTCTATCATTATTAAGGTTATCAACTGCTCATTAATGGACACTAATGCAAATCTGCCCATACCATACCATATAGCAAACCTTTTGCATTACTTACAGTCCAAATCCATCTTCATGGATCTTAAGTTGAACCCTCCACAGAAACCTCATAGATTTTTTTTGACTGTTCCTGAAGAACCATCCTCAGCAGCTGCGAGTGGACTCAATTTCAACTCCATCCAAAGGAAAGGGGGTCAAGATGAATCAGGTTGGTTCCAGGAAGGAGAAACGGACAAGAGTTTTGCGTGATGACTCGCCAGCATACTCCCAAATCCAAAGCTAACACTAAGACTCACCAACAGGAGACTCCAAATTCTTATTTAGCTGCTTCAATGAATTAGATCTGTTTACTTTGAAAGTTAAATGATTATTCATCCTGACATACATGATTTATGAGTGGGAAAAAAAAGGTTTTTGTTTTGCTCTGGACTTTTTACTTCTTTCAGTTCATTTATAGGCAGAAAGAAAATCTGTCTAACTGATAAATAAAAAGCATTAGATAGAGGCAGTATTTTAACAAGGATAATAAATGTATATTGGAGACGGAGTTAAACTAAGGCTCAAACAATAGCATCTTATAAAACACATAGGAGGTGGTAGGTTAGCAGTTAAAGCATTGAGCTTCGGATCCAAAGTTTGAGTTAAAATCCCAGTCATGCCAACATGCCACTCCTGATTAATCCTTATTTTTATGAATATAAATGTATATTTGTAAGATGAAAAGATAAGTATCCTTTGTATATCAATGCATAATGTAGGCTTTTCAGATCAATTTCAACGATAATTTGCAAGTTTCTGTGTGTCTTCATGACTTTTTCACTGTTATTCATTTTACCATCTTGATGTCACCTTTTAACAATTTGACTTTGGTGAGGTTTTGTTCTGACAGACTTCATTCAAAACGTGAAAACTATGTGAAAAAGATCCTTACAAGGGATTCTTGAGTGGTACAACAAAAAAGCATTCACTTTGCCACCTCATTGGATTCATCAACTTCTCAACCTGATGTTGCCTTGGTGATCCATGGCTAAAAGTCCAAGAGCCATCCAAAAATTAGCCTTCATGTCTCGGTCAGAGTAAAACACTCTCTCGCCCTTGTTAATCATTGTGTATAATGTTAGCAAATCAGGCATATCCATGATTTAAAAAAACAAAAAAAAAAACAAAGGGGGAGTGGTAGCTCAGTGGTTAAGTTGCAGTGTTACTGATCAGAAGGTCGGGGGTTCAAGCCCCACTATGGCCGAGTTGCAACTCTTATTCCCTTAATCTGTGCTCCAGGGGTGCCACATCATGGGTGATCTTTAAGCAAGCTATAATAAATATAAGCTGAGGCATACACTATATAGAAAAAGGTATTGGGACCACTTACTTTTCCAGCCATATAAGGGTTCTTCCCCAAACTGTTACCACAAAGTTAAAGGCATACATTTGTATAGAATGTCTTTGGATGGGGGTTGCATAAAATTTTCCCTCCATTTGAACTAGGAGACCCAAACCTGTTCCAGCCTAACAGTACCCGTTGTTCTGTGCACAAAGTTAGCAGAGTAAAAATATGGGATGGAATATTGACATGGGATGGAGTGGAAGATCTCCTGCTACAGAGCTCAAACCTATTGAACGCCTTTGGGTTGAATGTGAACTCTGACTGCACCCCAGGCCTCCTCACCTCACCTACATCTGTACCTGACTTTGCAAATGGTGTAATTAGATTTTAAAGTACTAAATATGTACCATTTAGGGATAAGTAATGCAGTTAGCAAAGTTATACACTGACCAGACATTACATTATAGCATTATGGGCAGGAAGCAGGATGGGCAAGCATAAGGATTTGAGCGAGTTTGAAAAATTGTGATGTCTAGACGACTGGATCAGAGCATCTCCAAAACTGCAGTTCTTGTAGGATGTTCCTGGTCTGCAGTGGTCAGTTTCTATTAAAAGTGGACCAAGGAAGGAACATTGGTGAACCTGCAACAGGGTCGTGGCCGGCCGAGACACAGTGATGCACGTGAGGAGTGAAGGCTGGTCCTTGTGGTCCAATACAACAGACGAGCTCCTGTAGCTTAAACTGCTTGCCATACATTTAAGTTGCATATTGGTTTAGATTCTGGATATTTAACCAAAGAGTGTGCACTTTTGAACCTGAGCAAAAAGATAAGCCAAAATTACCATCCTTTAAAGCAGCAGAGGTGCATTCACTACTTTTGCACTATATCTGCACCCCTTTTTTCCACATGTCTCACGAGTCAGACGAAAGGGAAAATAAGAGAGTGGCTTTGTTGTCTGTTCTTTTACAGTCTTCCCACTCAAACATGGCTGTTTTACTGCAAACAACCTTTTAAAATCTTTCACTCGACTGAATTATGGGCCTCTGAGTATCCACGTTTTGTTCCCCTTATTGTTCGTTTATTCAGAAGGAGTGTCACCCTTGCCTTAATGTAAGTAAACACACTGGGGAAAATCAAAGCGCATTTTCTAGCATTTTATTGCTTCTTCTGAATGGCACAGAATGAGTGATATGGTCTACAGGAGGTGATGGAGAAAGACAGCTGACTTCTGGTTGGGGAGGGGGATCTGAAAGAACCCGAGAGAACACTTCATCCAGGCTTTTCTTTAGGCCCAATAACAAAGCACACAATGTACTTAGTGACCCCAGAAATCCTCTTTGATAAGGTCTAAGAGTTGTTGTCATGCTTTATTGACTGTTTGCTGTTTGCTACTTGGGCCTTGTAGAGGTTTTCTGGAGTCCCATACAAGGAAAATGTGAACGTTTTGTAAAAGCAAAACGGAGTCTCCTGGATATCGTTTTTAAGTTTTAGGTTAGGGAAACATTTTGTGGAGGTTATAAACTTTTGGCTTCCAGCAGGTTTAGGATCGTGTTTCCCCCCTCGTTTGTTTTTTTTCTCAGTTTTTTGGTTCTCATCACCAAGTAAATAGTCTTGTGTGCGTAATACTTACTTACGTCCTGCATTTGCATTAACACTTTTGGTATTTTGCAGATTTTTCATCCTATACAACGTTGATAAATGTTTAAGTCTCAATCAATAAATACATCTTGAAATTAGTTCACTAGGACGTCTCTGTATTGTGCATGAGCAAAACGTAACACGCTTCGGCCTGTGTTATTTCCGCCTCCATTTCACTTTCTGGCTCTTTGAAACTTCCCAGCAATGTCGAGGAAAGGCACCGTCACATGACTGAAAATACGTCACCTTTTTTCGAAAGCCTCTGTTTTTGGCATTTTAAAATGTATCCACTTTGGACAGCTTTTTCAAAAAACTACGTTTATGTTGAAATATTTGTTTTCCCACCAAAATCTATTAGTGTGGACCTAACATCAGTCAAGGACTATCAAACTATAAACTCTGGTGGGAGAGAATATAGCAATATATATATATATACTCTGACAGTATTTTCTAGCTGTAAGGTTTATATCAGGACATGGTATGGTATCTGTCGTGTGAACTTGATCTGTGGGAATTTACCAAATTACAAAGAAAACTCAAAGGGAGAGGTATATCTTGATTAATTTGTTGAATTTTTCAATAAAAGTGTTTTCGACATTACCAGAAGGAATTTCCAGTTTCAGTGCTGACTGACTATTTATTTTTTGCACCAAAAACAACAAATGGATTCCTGTTTGTGGAAGGAGTCTCCATTGTCAGCGCTTTATAAGTATATTTATGATACAAGAAAATATTTTTCAGCAACAGGACGTTGTGTATTTTTTCATATTTCGCAAATAAACAATTATTTATAGCTTCTACAGTATGTATAACATAAGTTATGACAGGAATGTTTCATGGATGTTCATCAACATTTACTGTAACTATAAATGGAAATAAAAAGGTGTGAAGTTTTCGATGAATAAAAAAGTGGCTGTGGAATAAGAAATATTTTATAAGTTGTTGTTTTTTCACACCACCTTGTAATTGATTATTTTCCTAGAACAGCATACTCAGACATGTTTTATTCCTTCCATGTTGAAAAGATATATTAAAACATTTCTTTAATTTCTTTAATTTCAAAAAATAATAACTTTTTATGCAGAAAATGTTCTACGGAAGAAAAAATAAGCTTCTTTGCTGGATTTCCCAGCATGCTTAGTGTTCATGATGCTCATGGTGCAATGATAATAATAACAATAATTATTTGGAATTCATCAGCTTTTTTTTCCAAGCTGTAATAATGTGTTTCCAATCTGTAATTGACTTGTCCTTGGGAAATTTTGAAAATGAAACCAACAGCCGAGGATTTGCGGTGAGTAATCAACCTCAAGCAGAGCTATCTCGAGATTTATCGTTTCAACAAGTAATTAAAAAGGACGCTCCAGTTTGAGCTTCCATTTCACGTTACATGCTTTCACAACTTGTCCGTAGATGAATCGGTGGAGGCGGAGCCGACAAGGCCGGTAAGGGGAACACTTAGTGACCCGTGATGACCCCTGCACACATCCTTTTCTCTCATGTTTGTCATCCATGTCATGTTCTTATAACTCAAACACCAGATTAGGGCAAGATTATACATCTATTGCTGTCTTTCAAAAGAAATAAAGTCTTGTCTAAAAGTATATAAATGAACCTGTTCAGGAAATGAGCTGCAAATGGTAATGTTAACTTTCACTCCCTTTAAAGGAAAAAAAAGTTTGTGTTTTTAATAATGTCCACAAAAGCTCGCAAAAGGACAACTGGGACATTTCACAAGAGCGTTGTGAAAAAGTCCTGTGTCCACAGCCAAAAATAAAGGAGATCTGGCAGGCTGGACAGCATGAATGGGCCTTTTTACAGGTCACAGACTCCATTCAGTTCTGTGAGACTGTTATTATCTGACACTCATGGATGTGGCTAATTAATATTCCAATCATATGCTGAAAAAAAAAAAAAAAAAAAAAAAGAAAAAGAAAAAAAAAACGTCATTGAAATTATGCATCCAGCTTTGTTTCTAATGAAATAGGATTTTTTTTTTTCTTAATTATTTTTATTGAAAAAACTTTTCAAATATAGTACATTTTTTACTATAATGCCATTTATGATTTTCTTTTATTATTGATTTTTTTTTTTTTTCACAGTAGGTCTTTCAAAGAAAATGAAATAAATAAAAAATAAACACTCCTTGAGTGTTTAATCATCAGCAAGACATAGTACAGTATTACTGTCTGTCACCGAGGCCTTCTGGAAAAATAAATAAATAAATAGCACCCTATTTTCTACAATATTATTCCATAAAAAAAAAATAAAAATCAATTTACTTAACCAGGAACGAATATATGACGGGATGTATTTCATTACTATGACCTCCTGACAAAGTACTGGCCCTGAGATGGGTTTTATATGTTGACTTAAATGCTAATATTCCCACAATAATAAAAATCCATCATATGAATTTGTCAGTACGGAGGCCTGGCCCTGAGGCGCTGCATTATTGCTTTATTCTATTAGTCACTTATAAGCAGCTTTTCCCAGAGAACTCCACTCACATGCTGGCGCTGCGATCATTTATCAGAGCGTGTAGCCATGTCTGCAGCAGATGACGGCTGCTCTCTCCGTTTCTGCTTGGGGGCTAACGGGCTTTCTGCTCACCCACAATGCGTCGCTATACATCTGTTCTCAAACTGCACCTGAATCTGCCCATGTGATGAAACTCTTCTTTTTCATATCTGGTTTTCGAAATGATGATAAAGTGAATCTGTTGCAATTTTAACAACCTTCCACAACAAACATTTTAGATCAAATGGACATAGCTTATTAGCTTACTATTCCTTACTAGTAGATACTATCATTCTAGCAACCAGAAGGTTGTGAGTTCAAAATTCCCAAGAGCCAATATTAGGTCCTTGGGTTAGACCCTGTTCATCCCTACACTTTGTACACAATATCAAGTGTGAATCGATTTTGATGCGTTTTAACAATGGTAGTAGTAGCCAGGGGGAACTACTTTACTGGTTAAGGAGTTGGACTTCGGATGGGAAGGTCATGAGGTCAAATCTCAGCACCACCAAGATGTCACTGCTGGGCCCCTGAACAAGGCCCTTAACCTTCAACTGCATAGTTAATAAATCACTATAAATGAGATAAAGGCGTCTGCCAAATGCTATATATGTGCTTGGAAAAGACAGAGCATTTCTTTTTCTATAACAGCAGTAATTCTAGTTTCTTCATCATTTTATTAGTAACAACTCATACACAAGGTACACTCCATATTCAAATATATTAGTTGTAATGTGTTGATTTTGTAAAGAGGAAGTCTCCAGTGTCAGAGTTAAGTCTCTTACATGGGAAGGTCTTTCTCAGTAACATGACAGGCTTGATTTTTCTTTTTATTTGATTCATAAAGATCCATGAGGTTACTGTGGTGGGATCAACTCAAGAACCATGAAGATGAAATTTGGTCTGTAATTAATACAAACAGGCTGCTACAATGGTATAGGACTACAATCAGCATGAACAGTTCTACTTACCCAGATTAGGACGGGTTCCCTTTTGAGTCTGGTTTCTCTTAAGGTTTCTTCCTCATACCATCTTTCCTTGCCACTGTTACCACTGGCTCACTCTTTAGGGATGAACATAGAGACACATTTATGAATGTAAAATGTATATTTGTGATCTATTCTATTTCTGTGAAGCTTCTTTTGGTCAGTGTTCATTGTTAAAAATGTAGTAATTCATGTACAGTATTATTTATTATTATATGGACATTTTATTTGCACTCACATCTCACATTTAGCTCTGTGTGCTAGTCTGTGCTGCATTGTTTGTTATTGTGATTTTTATTTTCTTTTTTTTTGCACTAAATATTGTTTGCACTTTATGTAGTCCTGTGTATAGATTATCTGATTGTACTACTTAGATTTGTGTTGTCTAGAGTTAGTTTCTGTTGTTTTATGTAGGATATATTACCTTTCTAATAAAAAGAGGGGCTGAAATAACTTGTGCAAACCGGTATAAACTAATACAAAATTTGATTAATTAAAAGATTAATGATGCATGCAATTGTTGGTGAGATGAAATGGTAGAACCTGTAAAAAGAAAAAAAAAATACAGGACATCTAATTATAGGAAAATAATTAACTTCAGGAGGATAAAAGTAACTGTGATTTTGTGTCAGATTATATTGCATTTACTGTACGCTATTTGGCAGACACTCTTATCCAGAGCGACTTACAACTGAGCAGTTGAGAGTTAAAGGCCCAGCTGTGGCATGGACTATTTTCTTAGAACTGCATTTTCTAATGCACAGATCTTCTTCCTGTGTATATTAAATAAATTCTAATTATTAATAAATTATTTTCCCTTATTATTATTATTATTCTTCTTTCTTTCTTTCAGCTTCTCCCATTAGGGGTCGCCACAGCGGATCCTCCGCATGTTTGATTTGGCACATGTTTTTACGCTGGATGCCCTTCCTAACGCAACCCTCCCCAATTTATCCGGGCTTGGTACCGGCACTGAAAGTGGCTGGGGTTGGTTCCCTGACCGGGGATCGAACCCGGGCCGCAGCAGTGAGAGCACCGCATCCTAACCACTAGACCACCAGGGAACCATTATTATTATTATTATTATTATTATTATTATTATTATTATTATTAAAATAAAAAAAATGTTCTTTGACCTTTTCTTTTATTTAAATATGGCCTTCTTTTTAATTTTTAAAATGCTTTTATGACTTTTAAATAAATAAATATTATCTATCTATCTATCTATCTATCTATCTATCTATCTATCTATCTAT
>JAAIIK010000119.1:960065-974781 GCA_014706435.1 Silurus glanis
TATCTATCTATCTATCTATCTATCTATCTATCTATCTATCTATCTATCTATCTATCTATCATATATATAGTTGTTTTTCACTACATGTCCTTACCCTGAATGTATAGAAGTTGGAGGAAATCAAATTGTGTGATATAATCGTTGTTTGAAAGATGTTTATAATTTTGAAAAAAAAAAAAAAATTCATCCATGACGGTGAGTCATATCTAAGTCAGGAATCCTCTCAGCCCTTTGAATCTGATAAAAAATAAATATATAATAATCCTAGGATGCCAGTGACTATCATGATCCTGTGTGCCTGGCAGATAACCAAATAAAACTGAAAGTAAATACAAATGTGTGGATGGAGGATATTGAGGATATTGTTATTAGTGTTAAGGTCATACTGCATGTTACACAATTTTACTTTTTACTATACTATATTTTTGCCCTGGCTTTCCGTAGCCATCCATTTTCAAAGAATCAGCCGTGGGCTATTTACATCGCCATCTACAGAGTAATTACCAAACTATTTAATATAATGCCCAGGCAATCAGAAGGTGATAACATGCAATTAAAGAAGTGTTTTTCGAGACTGGAGAGCCAGGGCCGTGTTCCGTACGCTATTCTATCCTGATGTCCTGAAAGATAAAGTGCCCATCAAGCAGACTGTCAAACTGTAGTGCTTTCATCTGATTATTTTCAATTAATATGCATGTATCCCTGTCCTGTGTTCGGCGGCGTTATTGACGTTGATAAATTGAGTTCGTTGTGGCAGGATTTGTCTGGGAGACACATCATTTCTCTGTAAGAGAAAAACGCAGTTCCTTACTTCCTTTCCTTTCTCTTTTCTTCCTTTCTCTCTTTCTCTTTTTCTTTCTCTAAGAAACAACTACATGCCCAGCCACCCGGATCATCTTACAGACGAGGTCATTGTGTTAGACGGTAATCCTACAGGGCGCAGGTATAAATAGTGTTAAAATATAATTGTTTGTCACATCATCTATCCGTGACGCCGACTTAGTCCCCAGACGGCCTGTTTGAAGAAAGCAGACAGCCGTGGATGACAGTCACGCTGGGACACACTGTCCTTAGTCTGCAGAGACCGCTTAGCCAGTCCTAAACCCCCTAAACAGCCTGGCTCTTGGGGATTATGTGAGTCTATATGAATGCATGGCTCGATGTAAAACATTTTTATGCAACACAGAGGCTTATTATAATCCATTTGAGTGCATTTCTGAGCCTGTAAATACCTTCGTATTGGTTGGCGAGTTCTACATCTTGAAATGTGTGAGCGTGCATGTGTGTGTGTGTTGGGAGCCAAGCTGCACGGTCACATTCGAGTAGCCGTACTTTTTTAGCCTGCAGGGCTACAGTAGTCACCGCTCTCAAATTGAAATGTCCAGCACGCTCGGCTGGCTGCTCCAGGCGGAAAGCTGAAATATGAATTGTGTTTGCCCCCCTCGTGGGCTGATTATCAAGCCACGGCTTCCCCTGTTTCATGGTGGTCCCAGGAACCGAGTACCAAAGAGGCCAAACGGGGACACCAATGGGATCACGCTCGTGTTGTACTTGTGTAGTCAAGCCATTGTTCCGATAAGGCTCAAGAGGTGATGCTTGGCTGAGTCCTTTTTATATATGCATTTCCCACTGGATGTGTGTGGCTTGATGAAGGTGGTTTGGTGTGCATGTGTGTATGTGTGTGTGTGTGTGTGTGTGGGTGTGTGTGTGTGTGTGTGTGTGTGTCTGTGTCCTGCCTTGTCAGCAGTCACTCCAGCAGATGAGGTGCCTTAGAGGGGCCTTGAGTTAATGGAGCTATCCGTCAGACAAGTGTTGCGTTCAGGCCTCTGCACTCTAGAGCCTTTCTTTTACTGCAACAGCTTACAGCCTAAGTACTGTTAGTGGAGGCCATTTGTCAAAAATGCATGTGACGCTCAGACCTGTTGGTTGTGTTCACTCAGGTAAAAAAACATATTAAAAACTTTTAGATATACACATACATATACATACACATACTGATGCATAGTCAGCAATACAATACATTAAAAATACATATAAAGCAGCTACCGATGCGATGCGTTAGGATTCACCCCATTTCGATGCAGTGTGATCCGATTTCTATTTTATTCAACACAATGCTAATCAATGCAATACGATTCAATTGACAAAATATGATGATCTGCAATTCAATATGGGACAGAGTGTTCACTTTTATATCTTTACTAATTTTTTAGTTTTTTGCAAACAGGCCTGTATTGCAAAAAACTAAGGAAAAAATATTAAATAAAACAGTTTTCCTGTTGTGTTTCCAGGAAGTTACAGCTCTACCTCTGCCATGTCAATCTGTAATCTATGTGACTTTCAGGACATGCCTCGGTCTCTGTGTTGTTGTGGTACGTCATGTTCACGTAGCATCAGCGGTGCTGAGAGAACGCGCTCGAGAAACAGTTAAGAGAGGAGAAATCGATCTACATATCAAATATCGGTCACAAATAATTGGTCGCTTTCTAAATAATAAAAGTATAGCGCATTTACTAATAATTATATAAATACATTTTTTTAACGATGAAAGAATGTTAAAAATGATGCATCATGATACAAATGCACACTTTTCTTTTTATAAATTAATGCATATGTATAATCTCCTGGCTATCACGCATTACAGACATAGGCTAGCTTACAAAGCTAACAACAAGCAAGACAGAAGGCAACAAGAAGTCGGGTTCTAACATGGATAAGACAGAGGGAGTCAGTGATGTAAACATGACTGAGAACAGACACATTCCTGATCACCTGATCATCATCATCTTTTCTTTGTTTATGTTCTGTATGGTGGATGTTCAGCCTGGATACATTCATTAGGTAACAAGATTTGAAATTCGTTTCGTATTAATATATTAATATGATGTGAGGTTTAGTTACCAGCGAGACACTAAAACATGTAGTATTAATGGCTACTTTTTACTTAAGTACATGTCAGAGCCCAAACTTCTTTACTTTAACTTGAGTGAAAAAGTGTATTTCAACTTTTATCAAAGTCTTTTAAAACACGAGTATCTGCACTTCTACTTAAGTGAAGGATGTGTGTACTTTTGCCATCTCTGTATATATATATTAGGGCTGTCAATCGTTTAAGATATTTAATCACAACTTAATCGCACATTTATATCTGCTCTAAATGTACCTGAAATTGATACTTCTCAAGTTTTTAATACTCTAATCAACATGGGCATGGATACATATGTTATACAAATGTATGTTTATTAATAGTGAAACCAAACTCAACATAGAGCATGAAGACAAAATATTCTTGTAAATGTTTGAAAGTAATTATGGTGTTTTGAATTATGTAAATCATCAGGACACAAAACAGAACTTGTGCTATGTTTCCACACGGACGGTTTTAATTGCTGGATGTGCACATAATGGCGGATTTTGGTGCTTGATTCGAGACTTGGCGCATCAGTAAAACAAATAAATTTTTAGTGGAGTAAAAACGTCGTGAATAAATTTGTGTTGCATTGGATGTTTGAATCTGCTCTTATAATTTTATTTATTTATATTTTTTATTAAAAATGGTCAAACAGAAATGCACACTGCATTATTCATCACATGTTAATAAAATTTGTGAAGTTTAATTATAATAGCCCTATTTTATATATATATATATATATATATATATATATATATATATATATATATTAAATGTAATATAGTAATAATCAGAAAATATGTGGTTCTTCCTCAATAGTCACACAATTGTACACAATGTCTTTGAATGTAGCATAAAATAGTCCTTCACTTGAACAAGGAGACCCAAAACCTGTTCCAGCATGACAATGCCTCTGTGCACAAAGCCAGATCCTTGAAGATATGATTAACATGAGTTGGAGTGGAAGATCTTCTGCTATAGAGCTCTGACAAACTCACAAACCTACTGAACACTTTTGGGATGAATGTGAACACTGACTGCACCCCAGACCTCCTCAGCTCACCTACATCACTACCTGACTTTACACACACCCTTCTAGATAAATGAATCTCACACACATCTCCACAAACACACTCCAAATTCAAGTGAAACATCTTTGTAGAAAAGTGGAATTTTGTTATAATATTAAATGGGGACTAAAATGTGATGTTCAGAAAGCACATGCCATCTTATGATCACAAACTGAAAAGAGGAAGAAACCTTCTGTAGAAGATACAATGCAGAAATAAACTGAATTCAGGATTTATTTCATGTCTTGTGAAAAAAAAAAGGCTGGTTATTTCAATTATGTTAGCTAAACAAAGGATTTTTTAATAAAGCATTATAAAACATTTCTGCAATACTGCAAGCATCAAGTCATAAACATTACAACGATTATGTCTTAAAGTTCACAACATGCATTATTAACTTATCTTGTTTTTTTATTTTTTTTTACTTTATTCATATAAAAATAAACAAAACACAACCATATTTCTTCATTTGTTTGAATTTGTATGTGTTTCTCCAGAGATCTGATTGCAAGTAACATAAGGTCATGTTGTCTGTTAACTTTCCTAAAAAAATTTCTAACAATCACACTGTTTCGGAGAACATCTGGCGCTTTTCCCAAAATTAACTCTGGGTAATTTTTCTCAGCCAAAGAAAGAACATATGCATGATTTCACACACTGCTTCATAGCTCTTTGAGCTAGATTATAGCATGCTTTTTTGTAATTAAATGACTCGAGTATGCACTTTAAATAATTCTAGTAAATTTGGGTTGTTTAAAGTTGTGACCATTGGGTTTGAGTAATTTTTGGATTATTGCATATTTAAAAATATCTATAAAAATTATTATTGATTACTGATTTCTATTTATCAGGTGTCATCTGGATATGCACAGGGATCTGAAATTAAAATCCCCAAAGGTTTTGTTATATTGTTATTATCACCTATCAGCCTTTGTTCTAGCAAAAAATATTATTTCATAAACTTGACACCACAGTTTATACCTAATAAGCAAACCAGTGGAGACCGTGGCAAAGAAAAAACTTCCTGAGATGGTGTGAGGAAGAAACATTGAGAGAAAACAGACTCAAAAGCAAACTCGTGCTCATCTGGGTGGCACCGAATGTCCATTCTTTACAGTTCTACCATTGTTGAGGTGAACTGTTCAGTTATGGGTGCTTAAATGCATGACTGTTCAGGCAACTTGCAATCCTGAGCCATTGTAGCAGTCCTGAGACCATCTTCGAAGGTCTTGAGTTGCTCAGTGACTTAATTGATGTGAAACCATGCTCAGCTGCACTGGTCTTTAATGGAAGAAAACTCCATCCAGAGGTAGGGCATCAGGATGAATCAAGCAGATCTGAAGTAAAGGGACAGGATCACTGGTACATCAGGAGCAGGTTTAACTTAACAGGGAGAGAGAGAGAGAGAGAGAGAGAGAGAGAGAGAGGGGATGATGGGTAGAGAGTAATAAGGATTATTAAGTATTCTTATTATAACATAAAATTAAGCAGAACTGAATTACAATAAAGCTCAGGTTTGATGTAATGTTTTCTTCTTCTACATCTATCATTTCTACAGCAGCCTTTTACATGGAGAGTCATAGGATTAATGCCATCACACTAACATTCTATGTAAAAAAATCTAGATAATTTTTCATATGGTTAAGTAATGGTAACTCAGCTAACTCACGTCACTCGTCCCACTTGTTGAATATTTTCCTTTGAAAGCACATAACAGAGTGTTTTATTGTTTTATGTATTGTGTAGAAATGACACATCACATCTCCAAACCACTTGTTATTTTTTGTCTCAGGAGCAGAGTTAAAGTCTTGGCCAAATCCTAACAATACAACACTTCCGAACAGTCACGGCAGAAGATGTGGCATGTGTAAATGTTTCTATTGTAAAGGTAGCACTAAACCAGCATATAGTGTGTTTCATATTCCAAATGAAAATGGTCTCAACTTGGATCAAGACAAAATGATCACACATGCCTTACACATCTGTGTTTAAAAACATTAATGAAATATTCATGAGACTCCAGAAAATCATTCATTAACTGTTTTATCATACACACAGGATCCTTTTGCAGTGTGTAAAAAAAGCAGCTCAAGCAGGCCCAGATGAACACTGTGTGCTCATGATTTTCTGTTTATAGTATGACAGTTGACAGATTGACTGAATTCAGGGAAGCAAGTGACTGCTAAGTAATGAACAGATGTAAATTTGGAATGGTAGGATGGTATCGGATCATCTTTTTCCCATTAACTATTGTTTTTGTGGTTCACTTAAGGTTGGACAAAGCATATCTTTATGAAGCTAGCTTTGGGCATAGGGACATTGTCATGCTGGAGCATATATGGGTCTCCTAGTGAACGGAAGAAAGATAGTCACATTAGAGCAGCACAGGTAGAAGTGCTAGCAGTATATTGTGTATTATATATATATATATATATATATATATATATATATATATATATATATATATATATTGTTGATGATATTGTGATTTCTGGTGAGAGTAGGGAGCAGGTTGAGAAGAGCCTGGAGAGGTGGAGATATGCGCTGGAGAGAAGGGGAATGAAAGTCAGTAGGAGTAAGACAGAGTACATGTGTGTGATTGAGAGGGAGGGCAGTGGAGTGGTGCAGTTGCAGGAAGAAGAGGTGGAGAAGGTGGAGGAGTTCAGGTACCTGGGGTCAACAGTGCAAAGTAATGGAGAGTGTGTTAGAGAAGTGAAGAAAAGAGTGCAGGCAGGGTGGAGTGGGTGGAGAAGAGTGACAGAAGTGATTTGTGATAGTAGGGTATCTGCAAGAGTGAAAGGGAAAGTTTATAGGACTGTGGTGAGACCTGCGATGTTGTCTGGTTTAGAAACAGTGGCATTGAGTAAAAGACAGGAGGTGGCGCTGGAGGTAGCAGAGCTGAAGATGTTAAGGTTTTTGTTGGGAGTGACGACGATGGACAGAATTAGAAATGAATTTATTAGAGGGACAGCGCATGTTGGACGTTTTGGAGACAAAGTGAGAGAGGCGCAATTGGACATGTGCAGAGGAGGGACATGGGGTACATCGGTAGGAGAATGTTGAGGATCGAGCCACCAGGAAGGAGGAAATGTGGAAGACCAAGGAGGAGGTTTATGGATGTGGTGAGGGAAGACATGCAGATGTTGAAAGAGGCAGATGTAGAGGACAAGGGGGTATGGAGAAGGATGATCCGCTGTGGAGACCCCTAATGGGAGAAACCGAAAAAAAAAAAAATATATATATATATATATAATTTTTACATTACATGATTTTTAATGGACATATAAGCTCCAGTCAATGAATTGGGGCTTTAATAAGATGGTATTGGATGATTTTTTTCTCATTAACTATTATTTTTGTGGTTCACTTGAGGTTGGACAAAGCAGAAATCAGGGCTGCTCTATGATCATTGATGCTGGATAGTGTAAGGATGTTTATTCTTCAGAACATTCTAAGAAGAAAAATCTGGTAGGATGTGTGGGCATTTCTATTATAAATTGAAGAACAACTGGAATCATCAAACTAGTATAAAGAAAAACAAAAGAATTATAATAAGATATAAAATATTAACATTTAGCTTCAATAACTTTAAGGTTGCATTTCTTTATAATAACCTCCAATCTTCTGGACAGATGTTTAACTAGAGTTTGGAATATATAATATTATAATATATACACATTATATTATATATACATATACATTAGATGATTTTTATGGGCATATCAGTTAATGACTGTCAAAGATTTGGGGGCTTTAATAATTTGAGATGTGAGGCTGAACTGTAGCATTAAATTGTTCGATAAAACCTGCATTAAAGTTAGCAATCTTTTACTGAATTGCATTACTAGCTGCATATCTTATACTACAAAGAAGAGAGAGAGAGAGAGAGAGAGAGAGAGAGAGAGAGAAATGAAAGCCAGAAATAGGTCAAACATTAAGTGCAATATCAGACATTCCTCAGACTCCTATCTGCAAAAAAAAGAAATCAAGGGGGGAAAGCTTGATTTGCCTTGAGGAGAAACTCTTCAAGTTCACCGCATGTGTCTCCGATGCCGAGCGCACATGGAATCACAGAGATCCACAGCCAGATAGGGTTAATAAACTTGCTTCCTTGGATGTGTTTGCCGCTTAAAGGCTGAAGCCCCTTCACACATTGGCATTATGGACTTCTAAGATCTGCAGTCCTTTCCCATGTGATCTTTAGCGTGTTTGAAGAAGCCCTGATCAAAGCGCTCTCACTCGGATTTCCTTTATTAGATTTTACACTTGCTCCATAGGGGAGGAGGAAACAATCCTAAACAGTGCACTTTGAGTGAATAGATATTTAGTTTCCCACAGATCGATCACACTCTGCAGAGGAGCAACACACAGGCCCATAGCTCATTTATATCAATATGTCATGTGATAAAAAAAAAAATACAAGGATTTACTACCAGTTAATTAGGGGGTTCGGAAAAATATGAATTTGTGGACGCCATTCTGGACAAATTTTGCCTAACAGAGATTAGGGAAAAATGATATACGACTAGTGTAGATTTGTAAAAATAGAGCTAAATAATAATATAAAACAAAAGAATGGAGGAAATGATCATTCAGGCTGTAGAAGTTTGCTGAAGTTCTGCTGGAATAAAACAAACCTTCCTCTCCACTCTCTGACAACCTTTCTTGGTTGGAAGAGCTGTATGGGAGGCTCCAGATATTAATTTAATAACGTCGACATCTTCATCGACGAGCCCGTTCCTCCTCTCTGCCTCGGTGCCTTGCCAGAGGGGCTGATGGCGCACGTTTTTTCGCCATTGTCAGATTGTCATGAAAATACCTCGCCTCTTGTGCGCTCGCCTCTCAAGAGCTATCAGGTGTGTGTGGCACATCAACCCCCTCCTGCACCCACCCACCTCCCTCAACCCCCCCCCAACCCGCTTTTAGGAACCTCGTTTCAATTAAGAAGCTTTTTATTGCCTCTAAATTACCCAGATACAAGAACTCTGTCTTCATCCTTAAGGCTTGAAAGTGTTGATTGTAACATCATTTCCTGCCACTCTAAGGCCATATATCCATTAGTATAAGCTGTAATAGCTTCAAGAAGCTTTGGGCTAGAACAGTGTTTCATGACAGTAGTAGATATACGGATATTAATGCACTCATAATATTTATTAATATGAATGCTATTTTGTAATAATACAAAAATGATCATTTTCTCTAGTGTAAGCATGTTGTCAGGAGGTTCAGTAAGTTTTCCACCATGGGAAAGTCTTCATGACAGAGGAGTTTGTGATTTCTGGAGTCTCTTTCACATGACAAGCTGCGTATTTGTGGCATATACATTTAGCAGAAAAGTGCATGAAGGTTTCTATCTACGAATACATCAGCATTGGTTCACTAGGTCGCAAACTAAGGCTATGTCTTTACTGATACGTATACATTTGAAATTTTCGTGTTTTTTTTTTTTCTGTATTAATAATTTCCGAAAAGTTGAAACGTCTGAAGATGATTACATATCTGTACTGCGCATAAGCAAAATGTAATTAGCTTCGACCGGCATCATTTCCACCTGGCATTTATTTATTTACTCCACACTGTGATGCGAAAATGGTGTTTTCAAATTTATCCAATAGGAAAAAGCTACATTATTATTGACTAAAAACGCTGTCTCAATGTGGACAGAAGGTCAAATTAGAGAGAAAAATATGTATTTTCAAACAAAAACATATTAATATGGACATGGCCTTAGGATACCATCAACCTAAAACTCTGTTGGGAGTAATTATAGCCCACTTTATTTTTAAATACATAAAACAAACAGGGAAAAATAAGCTCTAGTTTCAGTGTATCAGGAAGAGGTAGGTCTTCTACCATCATTTCAGGATGTTCGATCATTTAGGGGAAGTTTATTCCACCACCTCGGGGCCACAATAGAAAACAGTCTTGATGTATATCTAACTCTTTACCCTGAGAGATGGTGGGACCAGTCGAGTAGTGCTGGAAAATATGAGCGAGATCTGGTTCAATGCAAGGAGTGATCAGAGCATTGAGGTTAGAAGGTGCTGGTCCATTTTTTTGGCTTTGAAGGCAAGCATTAGTGTTTTGAATCGGACGTATTCAGCTACCAGAAGCAAGTGGACAGAATGTCTTATTAATTTAAGAAAAAAAGGTCGGTAAAGACTGATCCATATAATGCATCTAATGTAGTTCATTATATGTACCTATAAACGGATAAACCATCATTTGTGAATTGAATAGTTACAAACCACAGAATTGCTTAAACATCACATCGCCAAAGTGTATTTCTTTCCCATTTTAACGTGTCACCATTTTTATTAATTTAATATCAAACCATGATCTGTGCTCTAAGCGTGATCGTGGTCCACAGGGTCAGCAGAGTCTACAGACCTTTAGTTAAACTCGGCATGCCGAATGCCAGAGGTTACGCTGCCATTTTGCTCCCTGTTGCTGCGTCACCATGACAACAGATATAGAAATGACAGCAGCGGCTGTGTCAGGAGCGAGAGGGAGGACGGCTCGGTGACGCCCACTGGCGCAGCGCCAACACGCAAACACCACGGCCTTGCCTCTGGTTCACAGAGACCCAGGATTAGGGCTGATGCACAGCAGCTTCGAGTGTTACACTCATTATGACACTGTATAGAAAAAAAGGATCGAGGGAAATATTTTATTCTGGTGGTCTTTATGGGGGAAATGAATGGAATGGAATGTCCAGGATTGAGGTTACACATAACAATATATGAAATATTAACTTTCTGAGGTGCAACTCAGATAAAACTGAGGTGAATTAAAAGTTATGGTTAGCTGTACATAATTAATAAAACAATGCAGCATTTGTTTTGATATTTTTTTCATCATATTTGTTAGACTTACACACAAATTATACTTATACATCGTAGACAGGTTTAAAACAGGTCAATCTTCTATATCTGCTCATGTATCAGTATACTCCAAATTCCACCTCAGGACTAGCCATGCTATTCTGCCTTTGTTTTCTGATTTTTGACAGACCATACTGTCTTGATCTCTGAATTTGCAGGTCTGACATTGCAAGAAGGAGAAGTGAGTTAGCATTTCAGTGTCCTGGTCAGAAATAAATGACTCTAAAGCTTGTACAAAGCATGGGAGGCCTCTACTGGTGACTGAAGACCTAACACGCACTCCATCTCTGGGGAACCTTAGGACATACCTGAGGTCGAGTTGCAGGGTTAGTCAGTGGAAACACTGCAACCCAACACATCACATCACAACCGACACCTTTTTCCTATATCCATGGGCAATAGATTCGTATTTCCCCGTCTTTCCCTCTAAGCGCAAAGTTTTATCTCCTTTTTTTTCTTCTGCTTTTCTGTTGTTTTTTTTTCTCGCCCCTCCATACCATATTAAAGAGCACGTGTCCGAAACACAGCCTCTTCCTTCTTACTCTTTCCAGCGCCGCATCTGTTCGATAAACCTGTCACACTTCACACACTTCATTGAACGGCAAAAAATCGATACCATTAAAACATTTCTGAAAAACAAACCGTAAGCATTCCTCTCGAGACCTGAAAGGCTCCTTTGTATTATATCTTTCTTTTCTTAGCTTCTGTCAATAAAACATTCTGGACATCTTAAATACTTCATTACATCTTGGAGCTCAAAACTTCTCTCATCTCATTCTCCCTTGTTTCCTCGCTCGTTCTCCCTTGAAGATAAAAGACGTGGGTCTTTGAAACGTACGCGCATTCATATTTCAGATATATCGTACAATTTTATGTGATGCAATTACATAGGAAACCTAGAAGACGGGGGAAATCGCTAGTCGTCTGTGTTTCCGCGAGTCTTTCCTGTTTTGCATTCCAATTCGTTCACAGATGTATGAGCAATTTTAACAGTAAGTTAAGCCGAGGTGGAAATGCTCAACATAATCTTGTGGAAACGCACTGGATGACAGCTCACATTAAATCCCTGACAGAACTTAGGCACACACACACACACACACACACACACACACACACACACACGTGCACGCACACACACCAGCTACAAAACATTCAAGAACGGAATACGTGCAAAGTCTGCGAGATGCTGATGTTAAATGTGGTTCTCAATACAATAATACACTTCCCTTCATACCACAGTGATACCGAACTCTCCAATCTGATTGGTCAGATATTGTTCTGGTTGTAATTCAAATCACAGGTTAATATTATATGAATGCATTCATTTCCATTTCTGTTGTTTCAGCCATTGACATGGAATGTGGTCCACATCATCTAAATACAATTAAAAGGACGGACACGTAATTATTATAATCATCACTGGTGATATTTCCTACAAGGGAATGTTTTTTATACGCCAAAGGAAGGAGTCTTCCACCACAGAAAAGTCATTTTTGCTTCTTGGATTCTTCTAACCTGACTTTCCACAAGAGTGCAAAAAAGACTTCCAAGTGTGAAAGGTATTCAGTGTCAAGTTGCTGTGGTGTAAGAGGACTCAAACACATTGTTACAGGATGTGTTACAGGAAAATCATTGACATCTAATGGAACCAGATGGAATCACGCCATAACAGGGTTGAGCATTTCCCTATAAAAGATGACGTCACATGTAGAATTCCATACTAAAAGTAATAGAAACTAGAGAAACTAGAGTATTAAACAGAGCTAGAAATGAGACATTATGGAAATTTTGTGTGTTTGTGATACCTGCAGATGAAAATCTTTGGACACTTAGAAAACATGGCAGACTGAACATCCTCAGAAATTAAGGTTCAAATAGTCAAGATTTTCAAGAAAAAAAGGCTCTGTTAAGCTAAAATCTTGAATTGTGTGTGTGTGTGTGTGTGTGTGTGTGTGTGTGTGTGTGTGTGTGTAGAGATATCTGTATCAATTCTCCTAGCCTAACTAAAACTGATCATATTATTATTATTATTATTATTATTATTATTATTATACACACAGTTTTTTCTATTACAGTTATTGTGGGGACCATATTTTAATATAACTATTAATGCAGCATATTCATTTTCTGCTGCAACAAAATTTAACCTTAGTTAGTAACAAGACAATCGTTCGTCTCTTTTACTTGTTTTTAAATAAAAGTGAAGTAAAATTTGTTTGTTTGTTTGGGCAAAAGAACCATTTTTTTGTGAGGGCCAGAAAAAAATCTAAACCTCCTCTCCCTGTGTGGACATTTGATCCCTATAAAGACATAACCCCATACTCAGAAGAGACAGACATAACCCCTTTGATTCTCAAGACCTATTGTTGGCTTCTCCAAAGCACTAGTAGCTAATAGAGGTCTCGTAGATGCCTCTGAATGTGAAGTTTAACAACGCGAGGGTCGAGGAATTCAAGCCGAGGTTGCCCCCGCTCTCTTTTCCAAAAATCTCCCCTTCTCCCTTGCGTCTTTCTCGATTAATCAGAGATCCCGGCTCAAGTCGGGCTTCGACTTTTTCCCCCGATCCGCACTAAGCCTGTCATTTCTGGCCATTATTTACTTTAATGGGCTTTTGGCTGATCCTGGGCGCGCCGGCGGAGGGGTGAAGAAAGCGGCCGAGGGTAGCGGGGGCATTAGCCGCCATGCCCGCTGCTCCCCCTCTAGATTAGCTCTGGCAGATGGGCTTTCCGGAGGCTTCCTGCGAACCGTAGTCTTGATTGAGAGGCCATAATGAGAGAGACGGTGTCCACACAATGGAGCCGAGCACCTCGCTGCACCTCGAGCGTCTAAACAACCCCCCATTCTCCAGGCTTGATCTTTGTTCCTCTCTGCCTTTTCTCTTTCTTTTTCTTTTTCTCACTGCTCTATTCCTTTTTTTTTTCCCCTCCCTTGTCTTTCTCCTTTACTGATTTAATTCATAGGAAGTCAGAGTGGAAGAACAAGTACAAAAAAGCTACTGTAAATACGCAGGAGTGTTTTAAGCCTGCAGTAATTGGTCCCTTTTACACGTTAGTGAGCACTTTTATTTAAAGAGAGGAAGAAAAGATCACTCTGTCCTTAATGTTTACTTAAGAAGTGTATTTCCTTCTTGTTTTTTTGACACAAATCGAGAACCATTTTGGAATTTCTTTCCATAAGAGCGTTTATAAACAAATGGCAAAATTCTAGCTTTTTTTTATTTTTCTTAACAAATTGTCCAAGCATATTTAAAAAGTCGGTACACTGAGCATGCTCAGCCATCTCGAATCGCACGTAAGAGTGTGTCCGTGTAGCTGTCCCTGATCGACGTGCAGGCCTGGCACTCCACACGAAGACCCATTGAAGTCCATCAATGTCGTCGGGTCAAGTTTGTGTACAAGAGTCGAAATTTCTGCGTGTCCGACTCGCTCTTTCCTCCACGCTCTGAAAGTTTCCACACAAGAGGCCGCTACAACAATCCAGAGCCACCAATTATCCCCCTCCCTTCTTCTTCCCCCTCCTCCTCCTCCTCCTCACTGCACTTTTAGTAACTTTTTCAGAAGTCCTTTCACTCGCCTCTTGTCAAGTGATGAAAGAAAACTAACCACCATGTCAAGAGAACTCCGCTGCCTAGCAACCGAGCCACAGTTTTAATTCTGATTTGCTTCAGGTCTTGAGTAATGGAAATTGACAATGTTAAGCTAGTCACTTCG
Source organism: Silurus glanis (assembly GCA_014706435.1). NCBI lineage: Eukaryota > Metazoa > Chordata > Actinopteri > Siluriformes > Siluridae > Silurus > Silurus glanis. The sequence goes on from JAAIIK010000119.1 coordinate 974,641, forward strand.
CGTTGTTTGTCACCTCTGAAACTCAAACAAAACGTCATTGTTTTGCCGAGTATTGAGCATGATTGATGTCCAGAGTCACGAAGAGAATCATTCATTTCTCTCTTGTGTGTGTGTGTGTGTGTGTGTGTGTGTGTGTGTGTG
>JAAIIK010000119.1:985571-997251 GCA_014706435.1 Silurus glanis
GTGTATATAATACTTATATAATGTAAATATAAGTATTGGTGAGTGTGAAAAGTTCATTGGGAAAATTAAAACAGTGGACAATGGCAATGACGATGATGATAATATTGAAGCCCATTGTGACACCCACCTCTTTCCAGAAGACTCAACTCTCTATCAGCAGGGCTGCTTATTTTACACAGTAAAAAAATCCCATAACATCACCACTGCTTAGCTTTACTGATATTTACAAGGCGCCTCTGTCGTGTTTTCCCATCATTCTCCTCTGCTTATAAAGATTTCAGGACTCAAGCTGGGCCACACTGGAACACATTTCTCTCAGACACTCAATACAACACATGGCGTGTGTCTCAGTGGAGCTTCTCGACTCGAATGAAACCTATCTGGGGAATATATAGCGCTGTCTGTCAGAGTCGAAAAGATGATGTCATGAGTCTGGACGAGTCTCTGAGGAGTGCTGAAGTCTAATCTAATCTCAAGGGGTCTGGATTCGCTTCACGTTCATCCAAGGTGAGAGAGATAAAAATCCCTTAACTGCATGCGTGATCTCAGGAAATGTCATTCACGTATATTCACAACGGTGTTCAGGTGTGAAGGTGGAAAAAACTTTCGGGGGGGGGGGGGAGTCAGAACTTTCATGATGACTAATATAAACTAATATCTGAAAACTGTATCGAATATCTTCATTCCTAAAAAAAAAAAAAAAAAAGAAGGATGTTTTTCAAGCTCTTACCAGCTTCAGGTGCAAATCCCTTACACACTGAGGTTTAATCTTTAAATTCTGACAGGTTGTGATTTGTCTAATCTCTAAATTGAGCGTGATATGTGGGAAAAGCGCTTCCTATGAAGTCGTGCAACATTTGACATGTCGTTAAACTCAGGTTTTATTCCCACTTTAAATGGCTTTGGTTTTCCCCAGCAAAACACTGTTCCCTGAAAAATAAATAACTGTATTTAATGAGATATGAACTGCTTATGAATGCCTTTGCTCTTCACGGGTAATTGGAGCTTGTCACCCAAAGCATTCGGTGATGTATAGGAGGTAGTGGTAGGTTTTTTACATTTGAGACATTTATATTTATATGTATATCTGCAATGCATATGCTTTTTTTCGTTTTTTTTTTTTCCAGCATGGGGATGTCACCAGAGCAGGTACAAATAAGTCAGATTAAAATGACATTAGGAGAAGATTTGAATTTTGGCATAAAAATACAGAATTATAAGGAAAATTCAGGCGTCCTTTCAGGAGTTCAGGAGTTCTTTCTAGACCGGACTGTAGATTCATGCAGCCAATTTGAGACAAGCGAGTCAAGTGATTATACAAAATATATTTATGGCACTTACATTCCCATATCCATAATGATGTCAAGTGATTTCATGTATACATCTGAGAAGCTCAAGGTTGAGACCCAGCTGTGGCAGATGCTGGGATAACAGTCCGATCAGAATATCAACCTTTTAACCATTGAGCTACCATGTTGTAGCTACGTGGAGGGGAGGTGATAGCTCAGAAGTTAAGGCATTGAACTTTCGTTTTTTTAAGGTTGTGAGTTCAAATCCCAGCTTCACCATGCTGCCTCTGTTGGGCCTGTGAGCAAGGCCATTAACCATTTATAAGTCTCTGTAGATAAGGGTTTCTGCCAAATGCCATAAATGTATCTGTCAGTGACTCAACTGTCTGGAAGTGGAAGTTTGCTCGTCCATCTCAATGCAGGAACAGAGAAGACCTTTGAACCTTAGAAGTTGTAGTAGATGGAGAGAGTGTGGTGCAGTAGAGGGTCAGAAAAGTGTTATGAGGTTTATGGGTGCTGGTCTGTTAATGGCTTTTTAGGCAAGCATCAATGTTTTAAATCTGATGCAGCAGCTACAGGAAGCCAGTGGAGAGAACAACACAATGGGGTGGTGTAGGAGAACTGCAGATGCATATAAAATATCAATGAAATAATAGAGAATGTGCAGAAAGTGATTTAGTTTATTATATTTTTTAGGGCTGTCAATTTAATCGCAAGTAATTGCATGATTGTCATGAGTTAACTCACGATTAATCTCACAATTTTATCTGTTCTAAATGCACCTGAAATTAATACTTTTCAAGTTTTTAAGACTCTAATCAACATGAGCATGAACAAATATGAATGCCTTATGCAAATCTATGTTTATTATTAGTGAATCCAAACTCAACATAGAGCATGAAGACAATTATTTTGTTAATATTAAATTACGTAAATCATCAGGACACCAAATAGAACTTTTGCTATGTTTCCACACGGATAGTTTTAATTGCCGGATGTGTGCATCATGTCAGATTTCGGTGCTTGATTTGAGATTTGGTGCATCGGTAAAAACAAATGTTTAAAAAAAATTGTTTTTGTGATATCTAAGTAAAGAAAGGACGTCATGAATACATGTGTGTTGCGTTAAAGGTTTTAATTTGACCTCTTTTATATTAATTTATTTATATTTTTGATAACAATGGGCAAACAGAGATGCACACTGCATGAATTGGGCATTGAAAAAATTATTGCTGTTAAAATTAATTTGTGTTAATGCGTGTACCTTTCGACAGCCCTAATTCTTCTCATTTGAATCTCCAAATTATAAATTAATTGCATATAGACTAATCAATATACAAATAGGACAAAAAGGGCACGACAGAATACATTTATTTATTTATTTATTTTAGTTATTTATTTATTTATTTTTTTAACTATTTTTTTTTTGTTATCATAGGACACAGTATGGATTCAGGACATTTGGCCATATTTTGTATAAAATTACTTGATATCAATCCTTGTTTATTCAGTAGAATTGTTATATTTAACAATATAAAAAATATTGCGCTCGCATACATAAAGTTCTACTGTATATTGCGATATACTACTCCAAGAAGTGGTTGCAGGTGTCAATATTTAATTTAAACAAAGAAAACAAAAATAAAAGTAACAAAGGAACCATTAAGACGTTGACTTTGGACATTGGAAAGACAAACTTTACACACCCATGAATCAGTTTCATGTATAAGTGTACATCTATTTATGTGTATTTGGAATGTGAGTAAGTGAGCAGGTGTGAATATGTAATGTATACACTGATCATGCATAACATTATGACCACCTGCCTAATATTGTGTTGGTCCCCTTTTGCTGCTAAACAGTTCTGACCCATCAAATATCAACAGCATGAACTTCTTCAGCAATTTGAGCTAAAGGATCTCGTCTGTTGGATCGGAACACACGGTCCAGCCTTCACTCCTCACGCGCATCACTGAGCCACGGACGCCCATAAATCTGTCACCGGTTCACCACTTCTCCTTCCTTGGACCACTTTTAATGGATACTGACCACTGCAGATCAGGAACATCCCACAAGAGCTGCAGTTTTGGAGATGCTCTGACCCAGTCGTCTAGCTTTCAGAATTCGTCAAACTCGCTCAAATCCTTATGCTCGCCCATTTTTCCTGCTTCAAAAACATCAACTTTGAAGACAAAATGTTCACTTGCTGCCTAATAAATAAATCCACCCACTAACAGGAGCCATGATGAAAAGAGAATCAGTGTTCTTCACTTCACCACTCATAATGTTATAATGTCATAATTTAAATATCATATTATTAATTAACAAAATAAATTTTGATGACATCTTTAAAAAAATACTTTATGTACTTTTGTGTGGGTTTTTTTTGTTTGTTATTTATGATGTTTGTAGAATTTTGTTTGTTGAAGGTAAATGCAAATTTCCACAGTGTGAACAATTAAAGTGACAAACCAACTAACTAACTAACTAACATGGTTGTGTGTATATACATGATTATTTAAGTAATATGCTGTATGGCTTTATATAGAAAATGTAGCTAATGCTTCCATTAAGAAACTCAGAGTAACTGGATGATGATGATGATGATGATGATGGTATCGAAGACCACTAAGAGAATGCTTTTCTTTTTGGAAAAGTTCTCTTTACCAGCAGGACTGCTTTTTTGACAGTAAAAAGTCAGTGAATCTCATCACAGCAGGGGGTCACACCGAATCTCATTCAGGGAACATCTTTTCGTTCCTTGCTCGTGCGATATTACTGAAATGTAGTCAATTTTTGCATTTTTTTTTTTATCATTCTGATCGAATGTCATGGGTGACGCGACGATCTACAAAGCACGACAAAAAAGTTAAAAATAAATAAATAAATAAGATGGAAACGTTCCAATTTAGGTAACATCTGCATTCGTGGCTCTAGCTGAGAAATGATGTTCAAGGGGAACATTATGTGCATTTTCCCGGCTGTTGCTTCTAAAGGCTCCTATCCCTGTGTTTCCTTTCACTGTGTGTGTGTGTGTGTGTGTGTGTGTGTGTGTGCAAACACACATGTCGTGGCTCATTACCTCCTCCTAAACTCTGCTGCGTCTGAACATTCCTCTCTCTAGCTTTTGCTTTACCGTAACCATCTCCTACATTTACTCTCTCTTCCTCAAAGAGCAGGCTGCCATTACCAGACCAGAATTTCATTTGCACGCCGTCGCAAGACAAGCTTTTTTTGATCGAGCAGGCGTCCGGTGACTTTTGTTACACTGCTTTAATATGTAGAGCATGAAAGCAGACTCTATCTCATTCAGAACGATAACAGCAGTCTGACTTGAGATGTAGAAAAGAAAGAAAGGAAGCAGTTCCTGAAGATTCCTGGCCTAAAGAACATGCGAGACCCCCTGCTTTACCTCCAGACACCACATGAGCATGACAACACCAGCGTCTGTGTTTGGCCAGATTAGCAGAGGTCATGCCATGCTAATGAGAATCATTAGCAAAAAAACCCTGCTAATTGGCGCACTCGTGTAGCAGGCAGCACATCACGAATCAAAAAAAGTTAATTACAATTGTGCCTTCGTTCAACATCAGACCGCTCTCTTTTGTTCCTTCGCTCCGCTCTGTCGTTTCCTTTTTTTCTTTCCTAAGATGCAAAAAAAAAAAAGGCCTTCATCCAGACATGACTGCCTGCATGGTTCTTGCTTCTCGCTAAGCTTCAGGCGCTGACACTCGCTTATTACTTTCGTTCCTAGGAAGTGCTGTAATTAGCAAAAACGCCATCAAGCACAAGAGTTAACACCACTGAGGAGGAATTTCTTCTTCTAGAAAGTTTTTTTTATGCTTCTGTCTTCTCACCCTGGAGGTTTTCCATAGCTCCACCAGCCTGTTAGCACACCCTCCCTCCCTCACTCCCTTCCTCCCCCAGCCACTCTTTCACCAACACACACTATCTCCTTAAATGAAATTTGTTTAAATGCTGTGCAACATCAACAGAGCAACAAAAAGAAAAAAATTTGACAAAATGCTAGCTAATTATGTAAATGCTCAATTGCTCGGGTGGTGGTAGTAGCGGTGGTGGTGATGCTGGTGGTGGTGGTGGTGTTGATTGTGATATATTTACAAAAATAGTAATTCTGGTTCGACTTTATCATGTGCTAGCCATAGGCCAAGGCTCTACACACAGCGTGCCTCGACAGCGTGCCTCGCTGTTCACCTGAAGGCAAGAAAGGAAGTGCCTCATCCCTCCTTTTGTGAAGTCATTACCATTACATTACATGCGGAAAGAAGATAAATATTGCTGCAGATGCTCGACTTTCTGCAAATGAGCATCTTCCAGTCAGCTGTCTCCAGCCATGCTGGAGCGTTCGAGTCTGAGAGATACGATTCTTGCTAATGTCAAGTGTTTGTACCCCGTTACCACCTACAGTCAGCCTGCTTGTTTATTAGCAAATTAGCCAAGAATGAGTTTATCAGTTCAGTTGCTTTATTTCATTGTATTTCTTGATGTCTTCATTGAGCAAGGATTTAACTGGGATGTTTGACCTTTCACCCTTTCGACACTGGGTGACATTAACAGACACACTGTATGCTATGCTGTCCTGGTGCATTTGGTAAACCAACACCAGCATATAGTATATGGAGGGAAAACACACAGACTGTCTGCCGCCATGTTGAGCTAATCTCGTCTGTAACACCCAAGCTGTCTGTATTGCATAACACCAGTCTTGTATATACGGTGGGTGTGTGTGTGTGTGTGTGTGTGTGTGTGTGTGTGTGTGTGTGTGTGCACGCATGTGCGTGTGTGTGTGTGTGTGTGTGTGTGTGTGTGTGTGTGTGTGAGATGAACAGTGTAATATAGGTGAAGAGAGCATTTTTTTATTATACCAAATCGTTTTGGTTTTGCATTAAGTTGAGTTCAGCCTTAGTGTAAAGAGCACAGTGACAGTAGTTTTATAATCAGAACCTGTAATAAAACATAAAGTGCTGTGATAAAGGGTGTCTAATTTTCTTTAAAAAAATGCACTTGGACATGCTTATATATCACTAAAGTTATGGATTAGTAAGAATGTTGAGGATCCCAAATAATTTTTTCCACTTATAGGAAAAGAGGATTTATTCCTAAAATAAGAAGCTAGTTTTAAATTTAGGAGCAATATGATTAGTACGTGGCTTCAAGGAAAATTCCCAGGTAATTTGAAGGTAAAAAGTTGCTTTATACTTTTCACACGTGCAGCACAGTGAAATTTTTTCTTTCTAACCAGTTACATTATTGTGCCATTAAAAGTTACAATATCCACATTTTTGTAACAAAGTTGAAAGCACACAATTATATTGGATGTCTCTGGATGAGGTAGCATGAAATTTTTTCCTTCCCTTGAACTAGGAGACCCAAACCTGTTCCAGCATGACAATGCTCTTGTGCACAAAGCCAGATCCGTAAGGATCTCCTGCTATAGAGCTCTAACCTCTGTACAAATGCTGATTGTACCCAAGGCCTCCTCACCTCACCTACATCAGAACCTGATTTTACAGACACCCTTGTGGCTGGATGAGCACAAAACTCCACAACAATTACTCTTTTAAAAGATCATAATTCTAGGAGAAAGTATGGACTACTTTTTACTAGAAAATTTTGTATTCACAGAACGTCTTTAGCATGTACAGTACAGTAGGTGTATGGAGAGAGTTGTTTCTATGAGTTATACATGGCTTAAAACCAGTTGTGGACCTATGAATAGGTTGAAATCTCAATCCAGAGCATGTGCTTGCTTGGCTGGTTTTTCTTACACCTCGGACTGTATGAAGGCTTCAGCAGAAACGGCAGGACGTCTGACACAGATGGGGCCCTCCAGCCTCCAGGAGTGCAAAAGGTCATTAAGGCCCAGCCTTTAAGCCACTTCTCATTCCGCGCTGCACATTACGGGCTTTTCTCATGGCATGGCTGTGATGGAGTGACATCACGTTTGTGTATCTAACCTGGGTCACATAGACACATACACACATGTTAGAGAATGTCCTATGAGGGGAAAAAAGAGAAGAAGGAAAGAAAACACCCACACGACTCACAGTAAAAGTTGTGTGCGGCCGTGTTGGAGTTTTAACGGTTCACCGTAGGGCGTCCCTCAGAGCTGGCTCATATTTATACTGGCAATATATGCGAGAGGATTAATCTCGTAAAAAAAAAAAAAAAAAAAAAAAATGCCTGACGACCACACAGAGCCTCGGGTAACATGGAGGACTGTGTGTTTGGGACAGACGTTCTTATTGATGCTGTGTAGACAGGGATGCTTTCCTTTAGTCCAGTTTATTTGTGATTCACTAAACAGGGTTTGGGTATGGATTTGATTACTGAGGAATTGGTGAAACAGTAATGGTGTGTGCTTGATTTTACAGAAAATAAATCTGAAACCAAAGGCTTTTTATATACAAGTTTCACTGTTAGATTTGATCTCCTCTGCACAAATCGTTCTCATTCCACTGAATTTCATTTTCATTCCTTTGACTGCATGTAGAGTTCAAAAATAAAGCACATTAGGGTGTCCAGATGCAAAATGGAGCCGCATTTTAATACCACACTCTCTGACATTAATGATCATTATGGAATGAAAATGGGAGATTTTTTTGAGGATCCCTTACTGACAAAAATTACAATTAAACAAAATTATATGAAAAAATTAAAAGAAAGCCATTTTGCCATTTGTCAAAACAGTAATATGAAATAAAATAAAATGTGAATTTGGATATTAAAACAGGAATATATATTATATTATATAAAATTACTTTGCCTCCTTTTTGCACGCATCTGTGCTTTGTCGCAATGTGTTTTAAATAAAAGTAAAAGTGGTGCGAAAAAGCCACCGATCTCAAAAATCTACTTTTGAAATACCTAAAGAAAGAAATAAAGTATTTTTTGTGCAATTTGAGATAAATAAACGTATTATCTGACTTAAACACATTACCATTAGAAAACCACTGTTTGGAGCACCGAGCGTTACTTTTTGCGAGTCGGGCCTGGTGTGTGTGAAGCGAAGATTTGCGCTACGGCGTGTTGGCAATTAGCCTCTTCCTTCGCAGAACATCTTGTCATCACAGCTTGCCCTTAATGAGATGGATTGTGAAGAGAGAGTTTCCAGCGTCACTGAGAAAAGCCTCCAGATAAAACATGGTTTCTGCTTAAAAATAAAAACAAAACAAAAAAAGTGTATTATTATTATTTTTTTAACCACAGAGTCATGATGCTTTCTTTTTGAGGGTTGTATAATGAGTGGAATATTTACAGGTTCACCTGAGGTGATGGACTGAAAAGAAACTTCTGAAGAAATCATAACATCATACTATCAAGAACGCCTCGGAGGTCCACCGAGGAGCTGAATGTGAAGGCGGGATGGTGATAAAACGCTAATGTTGTTTGGCTACGAACATCAGAACAGGTCTAAGTAATTGCACAATAGCTTCAATTGACCGTCACAAAGCTGAAAATGACTTCAGATGTATGAGTGTAGGTATAGAATGCTTTAATCAAATTTCTGCTTACTTTTTACTCATGCATAATCAAATAGTTATGAAGTAAGCAGTAATATATGGTTAAAGAAACAAAATGTAATCAACCCATTTATTTAAACTCATGTTGAGAATATAACTGAATATTCATGAAAATTGACAGAGTAAGACGGCAGCAGACTTTGGCGACTTTATTGCTTTTGAACATGTTTCCAAGATAAAGAAGCTAGGGCTGTGCCACGAGAGTCTGTGACCGGGAGATAATGGTGGGTCAGCCAAGAAAAAGCTTGTGTAAAAAAGAAAGATAACCACATGAGAGCAGTGTATTTGATTTGTATAAACCAGTGGTGGTCCGTGCATTTGGTACCTGTGCCTTCAGTGGGGACGTACCCAACTTAATCCACCTCTTAATACCACCACTATCACGTCGCAATTCTAGAATTCAATTCAATTCATTTTTATTTGTATTGCGCTTTTAACAATGAACATTGTCTCAAAGCAGCTTTACACAGATAATGTGGTGATAAAAAATGAACATGTTCTTTATAAGTGTAAGTTTGTCCCTGATGAGCGAGCTGGTGGCAACTGTGGTGAAGGAAAAACTCCCCGAGATGGCATAAGGAAGAAACCTTGAGAGGAACCAGACTCAAGAGGGAACCCATCCTCGTCTGTTTTGCACCAAATCTCCATTTATTGCAGATATACGAAGTTGCGGGGTACAGTGATGGTGATCAGAAGAAAACTGTAGTCCTGAGTCAGTGTATCAGACTGTTGACATTAACTACAGTCCAAATCCATCCTCAAAGCTCCCGTTCTTACTCCGGAATTTCATGGACCCACCCAAGGCATTAATGAGAAACCGTCCCCAGCTGCACAAAGTGGCCTCCAAACGAAGAGAACACCATCCAGAGGCAGACCAGGACGAAGTGGGAAGATCCAGGGAGGGGAGAGGGGCAGGAACAGTGGTCACTGAAACCTCAGGAGCATGTTTATCTCGACCAAAAAAGAGAGAGAGAGAGAGAGAGAGAGAGAGAGAGAGAAAAGGGGTGACAGGAAGAGAGTCCATCAATACAATACAAAACCGCAATATAACGCGTGGCATTACAGAGAGGCATTTCACATATGGAGGGTGAATACCATTTTACTACAGCAAGAAACCCAGTTAAGACTCCAAACCCCTACACTACAACCACAACTGTGCACCTACATCTTCTGGAGCAGTTCAGAACCAATATTTGTCTAATAATATGATAAAAACATAAAAATGTAAATAAAATACAACCTACTCACCAGAGATGCAGACTCATAATGTGCACCGCTCCTCAGAGGCTGTAATCCAGTGGTACCGCTCGTATTCACTGGTCTGGAAGTGGTGAACAAACCCTTTCCCGGACTGAGACAAGCTAGCTAGCTTCAGGGTTGGGGATCCGCCTCACGATGTCTAACTTTTCTGGAAAACGTATTTTTAAGTATGTCCGAGACCAAAACAATTTCTCTTCCTACGTAGGCATTAAAGGGCGAACTTGTCTAACTAACAATGTATTAATGTGTGCAGAGCTACACACGTGTTTTGCCAGTCGAACTTGGCTGTAACAGTTTTCCTTTGACCAACCAATCAGAGAACGGAAAAATGCTGACACTATTCTGGGCTGGCCCTGTGAGGAGAATATGAAATCTGACTGTTTAAAGAAACAGACCGTTGGTAATATTCTCTATGGTAAAAGGCCAGCAGGACAGACTTTGAAGGCCCTGTGCAGATTTAATTGACATGGCAGCACGTAGAGGCTGAAATCTGATTGAACAAAAAATCTAACATCCACATACACGTACTGAAAGCAGTGCAGCCAAGAGAAACGCTACGAAATGAAGAGAATTAACAGTTGGTGATAAATTATTACAATTGCATGAAACAAATATTAAAATTTAGCTTGTAAATGTAGGTCAGTGCTTCTGATAGTGTTTAGACCAGAAGAGAAGGCTTTGCTGGCCCTGACTGCCTGCCACTGGTATAAACGGGTGAACCAAACATTGTTAAACAGTTGCTCTGTAGACAGACTCTGCTTTTTGTGTGTTTAATAATTAAGTCTTTTAAAAAGGTTCATAAAAATATGGATAGGGATAAAGAATTTGTTTCTATACAGAAGAAAATAATACAAATTCCTTATAATATCAAATTGGGAATATTAGATCTAATGTATACTATATGGATTCCAGTTTGTGTACACCTGATTATAAGATACTACTATAAGACTATAGATTAGTCCCCGTCCACAACCACAATCCAAAATCTAGTTGGATTGATATCCAGGTTACAACAGAAAATGGTGAATAAATGCAGACTGGGAATGCTAAAAAAGAAAATCACATACAAGCACTTGGTCATGTCTAAATAGCTTTTGTATTCATTCATGGAAGTGTATTTTTACCAATTATAAAGATTTTTCCGATGTACACATATGCACACACAATGATACACATGCACACTCTGAAACACACACACACACACACACACACACACACACACACACACACAGTAAATCTCAGATTCAGCAGGAGGTCCAGAAATTCCTCGTAAAACAAACACTGAAACAGCACTGAATGCTTTTCCAAATCTCTGTGTATGGAAAAAAAGAAAAACATTATGGCTCTTTCAGGAAAAAACTATTTATCACTATTACACTCACTCCTACTCTCACTATTACACTCACTTCTACTCTCACTATCACAATCACTCCTACTCTCACTATTACAATCACTCCTACTCTCACTATCACAATCACTCCTACTCTCACTATCACAATCACTCCTACTCTCACTATCACAATCACTCCTACTCTTACTATCACAATCACTCCTACTCTCACTATCACAATCACTCCTACTCTCACT
>JAAIIK010000119.1:1005334-1019255 GCA_014706435.1 Silurus glanis
ATATTTGAGGTGTTTTAATGTTGGAGTCTTGTCTGTAAAGGAGATTCGAGCAAAATCTTGTGGAAAATCTGTGAGCATGAATACACTAGAACTTCTAGAATATTTAAGAAATTTATCTTTTCCTTTTTGCTTCCCATTTTCCAAAGTGCTCAGTTTGTTTCCTGTTTTTAGTTTACCTGATAAAATATAATAATAATAATAATAATAATAATAATATAGTGCTACTTTATGTAGAAAATGCTGCTGCATCTTGGCCTGTGTGTTGTGTGAGTGATTCATGTCCTGTTTCCTGTAGCTGAGGCCTGGATCCAAATTATTCTCTCTCTCTCTCTCTCTCTCTCTCTCTCTCTCTCTCTCTCTCTCTCTCTCTCTCTCTCAGAAAAAGAAGAGGAAGCAATAGAAGAAGACGGAGAAGGCGGAGGAGGAATTAATTCATTGCTGCAATTATACTTTGCTAATAAATTAGTGCTGAGATTTTATTACTTCACACACACTCACACACACACACACACACACACAAACACTGCTATGATATCAGTTGCACTTTGGTCAGGCTGTTTGTTAAAATGGTTTATTTTATTACAGAACCACTAATTTGTTGGCTTCGGGCCTTTGAGCCACCCTTTGTGAGCATGTGTGTGTGTGTGTGTGTGTGTGTGTGTGTGTGTGTGTGTGTGTGTTTGTGTGTGTGTGGCTTCAAGCATGTGCAACCGAACTGCACCGGGTGTTGCTGGAACTTTTCCATGCATCATAATCATTTGTTAATTCACTATGCTAATTAAGTAATTAATTCTGGAACAGGAGATTAGACAGAGCACATGAAAAAAAAAAAAAGAAAGAAACAACTAAATAAATAAAGAAGCGAAAGCATCAAATGTTACCGCCGGGCCGCCATTTCAGACGTGGCACATTAGAAATGCAAACTGACTGTGGTGCATCGCTTTGCCCAAGGCCTGCTCTGTGAATGAGAGCTGTGCAGCGTTCACAAAGAAAACATTACCGCATCCGTACACGGGGCTTTATGCATACATCAGTGTGCAGCGCAGCCGTTTATTCCAGCTGCAGCTTTATTAGTGTGCCGTTAGCATCAGTCATTTCAGCCCAGCTACACAAGCCTTACGGTAGTACATATGAATTGGGTTTGGAATTTAAGGAATGAAACACTTGGGGGTTGTGCTCTTACAGGAAACTAATCAGCAATGCAGTAATGTCAGAACCATTGTTATTTTTAATAACAGAACTTTTTTTTTATTGCAGCACATATTATATACAAAAGCAATTTGCCAACAATATAATTTTTTATTTATTAACCAAAGACATCATTTTTATCTGCCCTTTAAATAAAAAAAAATATTGTAATGTTTCATAGCACTGACTGATATTGGAGTCTTTCTTACACTAAGCTTCAATATACATTATATTTACAAAATTATTGGGACACCCAATATTCCTGGCCACACACCGATCAGGCTTAACATTAGGACATTATAACATTATGGGTGGTGAAGTGAAGAACACTGATTTTTCTCTTCATCATGTCACAGCAGTAAACATTTTGTCCTCAAAGTTGATGTGTTAGAAGCAGGAAAAAGGCTGAGCGTAAGAATTTGAGCGAAATTGTGAGGTCTAGACGACTGGGTCAGAGCATCTCCAAAACTGCAGCTCTTGTGGGATGGTCCTGGTCTTCAGTGGTCAGTGTTTATCAAAAGTGGTCCAAAGAAGGAACAGTGGTGAACCTGCGACAGGGTCGTAGGCAGCCGAGGCTCAGTGATGCACGTGGGGAGCGAAGGCTGGTCCATGTGGTCTGATCCAACAGACGAGCTTCTGTAGCTCAAACTGCTGAAGAGGTTCATGCTGTTGATGCTCAATGGGTCAGAAATGTTTTAGCGGCAAAAGGGGGACCAACACAATTACAGGAAGGTGGTCATAATGTTATCCCGGATCTGGATGAGGTTCTTCGCCAAATTGTTACCACAAAGTTTGAAGCACACAATTGTATAGGATGTCTATGGATGCGGGTGGGGAAAAAAACATCCCATTCCACATTTATTCTCACTTGCTCATTTTTATTATATCCTTAACTGGGAAGATGCTAACTTGTGTGAAAAAACTTGTGCTCAGCCAATAGGGCATTAGTAATGTCAAGTACTGATGTACACCTTGTACCACCTTATACATACAATTTAGCATCCATTTTTTCTCTAAAGAAAAATAAGATCTTTCTTTTTTTTTTTATAATTCGGCTACAGCCTAAAGTTCAATACACCTGCACTTTATACACAATTCCACAAGAGGGCAGCAGCCCATGACTAGTGAGTGCCCACTCTGATTCACCAATCCCTGGCTTGTGGATATTTCCTCGTGCCTAATCCCCATGGGTGCAATAGGTCACTGTAGTTTGTTCATACCAAACTGATGTGTTTATTTTGACAGTCTGGTAAAATTGGAGGGAGGATAGAGCCAAAGTGGATGCTGCCGAGGCATAAACATCCTGTTAGATAACATAATTGCACAATGTTCTTCGACTACAGGGGGGAACGCTTGTCTCGCTGTGATTGGAAAAAAAAAAAAAAAAAAAAACTTCTATAAGTATACAGAAATGTGCAATGAGGCAGGTATGACTGTTGAACTTTCAGACAATATGATGTTATCTTATTGATAGGCATGGCAGCGTAGGTGTCATGTACAGGCAGCGTATATTGCCCCTGAGAAAACCTAAAGTTATTCTAAAAGTTACTCTTATTTGACAGCCGGCTTTTTGTAATAATGGGAGGTCATTTTTGCTCCAAGGACAACGTTAAAGTGAAATGGAGAAATTGTCTGACTGTATACTGTATATAAAGCCTATATGTAAAACTTAAACACCTTTTTGCTTTTATTATGTCTAAGAGGTAACTTTATTTCTTGTTACTGTACCTGTTTTATGTAAATTATTTAGCAAGTCATAAAGATTTTGGTCAAATAACATAGATTTAACTAATATTAGGATATGCTTAAAAATAATCATTTACGTATTATTTACAAGTACAGCATTCCAGTGCATGTATATAATATACAAAATCGCTTTCTTTTGAATGAATTTAAGTATCAAAAGTAAAAGTACTGATTTAAGAGAACTCTATTATAATGATAAACCCAGTTCAGTATTCCATTTTTCAAAATTTCAAAATTTTACCTTCTGATTAGAGTTTTAGCCCCAGAATATAAACAAACCATCATACCTATTTAATCCAGTGAACAAATGATAACCTCCACTCTGATATGTCTGTAATGAATGGACATTTGCTGTCACCCAGATGAGAATGGGTTCTCTTTTGAGTCTGGTTCCTCTCAAGGTTTCTTCCTCATGCTATTTTAAGGGAGTTTATCCTTGCATTTATCGCCCCTGACTCGCTCATTAGAAATAAACGTATGAGAGATAAACTTGTACGGACTTATTTATGAATGCAAAAGTAATTTTTTGTAATATTTGCTACTTTGGGACAATGTCCAGTGTTAAACGTGCTTAAAGAAATCTGAACCTGGCCAAGTGCAAACTCTTAATGAACATACAATTTATATACAAATGTTTGTGGACACCTGATTAAAATATTCATATGTGCTTGTTCCACTCAAATGTTCCACTAGATTTTGGAGCATGCTTTTAGAGATTTGTGCTCATTCAACCACTTGTGTTAGTAAAGCGAAGTAGGATGAGAAGGCTTGGGGATTTTCAAGGTGTTCAATTGGTTTGAGATAGGGTTAGTGTCAGAGCTCTATAGCAGGATCTTCCACTCCAACCCATGTGAAGCATATCTTCATGCATCCCTATTTATTACCCACACTGTCTATACTGTCTCACATTGTCTGTATTGTCTTGTATTGTCTTGTATAGTCTGTTTTTGTCTTGTCTTGTCTGTTTTGTCATGTACAGGTTTTATTTATGTCTGTACTTTTGAGAGTCACTAACAGCTGGAACCAAATTCCTTGTGTGTGTCAACACACTTGGCCAATAAACATGATTCTGATTGATCTGGCTTTGTGCATAGTTACATTGTTATGCTGGAACAGGTTTGGGACTCCTAGTTTAAGTGAAGGGAAAATTTTAAACTACATCCAGTAACATCCTATACAATTGTGCTGCTAATATGTCCTGTTAAATTTTGCCACATGAGTTATTTGATTTAGTCCCTAATTAATTTCATAGAAAAAGAATATAGTATATACATATACAAACCAGATTTCAAAACATTTGGGACACTGTACAAATTGTGAATAAAAAAGGAATGCAATCATTTACAAATCTCATTCACAATAGAATATAGATAAAATATCAAATGTTAAAAGTGAGACATTTTGAAATGTCATGCCAAATATTGCCTCATTTTGGATTTTATGAGAGCTACACATTCCAAAAAAGTTGGGACGGGTAGCAATAAGAGGCCGGAAAAGTTAAATGTACATGTAAGGAACAGCTGGAGGACCAATTTGCAACTTATTGGGTCAATTGGCAACATGATTGGGTATAAAAAAGAGCCTCTCAGTGTGGCAGTGTCTCTCAGAAGTTAAGATGGGCAATGGATCACCAATTCCCCCAACGCTGTGGTGAAAAATATTGGAGCAATATCAGAAAGGAGTTTCTCAGAGAAAAATTGCAAAAAGAGTTTGAAGTTATCATCATCTACAGTACATAATATCATCCAATCTCTGTGGACTCTGCATACAATCTCTGTGCGTAAGGGTCAAGGACGGAAAACCATACTGGATGGCTGTGATCTTCGGGCCCTTAGACGGCACTGCATCACATACAGGAATGCTACTGTAATGGAAATCACAACATGGGCTCAGGAATACTTCCAGAAAACATTGTCGGTGAACACAATCCATCGTGCCATTCGCCATTGCCGGCTTAAACTCTATAGGTCATTTAAGGCTCATTTAAAATGGACTGTGGCAAAGTGGAAAATTTGAAGTTCTTTTTGGAAAACTGGGACGCCATTTCAAGTCAAGTCAAGTCAAGTTTATTTATATAGCGCTTTTCACAACAGACATTGTCTCAAAGCAGCTTTACAGAAATCAACAGTCAAGGTGAATGGTGTGCATTTATCCCTGATGAGCAGCCATGGCGACTGTGGCAAGGAAAAACTCCCTTAGATGTTATGAGGAAGAAACCTTGAGAGGAACCAGACTCAAAAGGGGAACCCATCCTCATTTGGGTGACATCAAGAGTTTGATCATAAATCTTTCAACAATACAGAACACTGGAGAGTGAGAACTAACATGAGTACTGGAGTATAAGAGTATAAGTAAATGTTCTTTCTACAGTCTTTGGTATAAAAGTATCAACATTTGTGATCATCACAGATCCAGCAACAGCTTCTCCATGCCAGAGCCTTTAAACACTCCAGGAGGTCCAATGATAAAACTCCACACATGTAGTGGGATCCAATTGGCACTGGTACGTCTCTAGATGGTTCAGGATGTTTGCGAGTTCGGCATCTACTTCTTTAAAGTCCATAATCTTCACGAGGTGGGACGTGACTGGAGCTGGCCAAACCTCAGGAAGCCTGCTGTTCATGATATTATTAGCACAAGTTGATAATGTGCATGTGATCAGATGTTCTGGAGCACAAGGTTATGATGTGAGACGTGTTATGTGTAGGCTTTGCTAAAAAGATTTGTTTTTAATCTGCACTTAAACTGGGTGAGTGTGTCTGAACCCCGAACACTGTCAGGAAGACTATTCCAAAGTTTGGGAGCTAAATGTGAAAATGCTCTACCGCCTTTAGTGGACTTTGCTATTCTAGGAACTACTAGAAGCCCAGAGTTTTGAGATCTCAGGGAGCGTGACGGATTGTAGCATGTTAAAAGACTGGAGAGATACATGGGAGCCAAACCATTTAGTGCTTTATAAGTGAGTAGCAGTAGTTTGTAGTCTATTCGAAACTTAACAGGAAGCCAATGTAGGGACGATAAGATTGGGGTTATGTGATCATATTTTCTTGGCCTAGTAAGAACTCTTGCTGCCACATTCTGAACTAACTGAAGCTTGTTTATTAATGATGCAGGACATCCACCTAGTAATGCATCCACCTAGTCCATGTCATCCGGACTAAAGAGGATAAGGACAACCCAAGTTGTTATCAGCGCTCAGTTCAGAAGCCTGTATCTCTGATGGTATGTGATTGCATGAGTGTGTGTGGCATGGGCAGCTTACACATCTGGAAAGGCACCATCCATGCTGAAAGGTATATCCAAGTTCTAGAACAACATATGCTCCCATCCAGACGTCGTCTCTTTCAGGGAAGACCTTGCATTTTCCAACATGACAATGCCAGACCACATATTGCATCAATTACAACATCATGGCTGCATAGAAGAAGGATCCGGTTACTGAAATGCCCAGCCTGCAGTCCAGATCTTTCACCCATAGAAAACATTTGGCGCATCATAAAGAGAAAGATGCGACAAAGAAGATCTAAGACAGTTGAGCAAATAGAAGCCTGTATTAGACAAGAATGGGACAACATTCCTATTCCTAAACTTGAGCAACTTGTCTCCTCAGTCCCCAGACATGTGCAGACTGTTATAAAAATAAGAGGGGATGCCACACAGTGGTAAACATGGCCTTGTCCCAACTTTTTTGATATGTGTTGATGCCATGAAATTTAAAATCAACTTATTTTTCCCTTAAAATAAAACATTTTCTCAGTTTAACAGACATTTGATATGTCATCTATGTTGTATTCTGAATAAAATAATCAAATTTGAAACCTCCACATCATTGCATTCTGTTTTTATTCACAATTTGTACAGTGTCCCAACTTTTTTGGAATCGGGTTTGGACTGTATAGCACTATTTCTATTCCAGAGAGTCAGAAATAACATTCCTACTGCTACATCTTGCATTTAACTTACATTTACATGAAGACTACTGCACTCCTGTTAGGAATCAAAATGAGCTTGATATGTTTAAGTACAGAAACACACATACACAGTAGACTACACTACATTACACTCCCCTTTTAAGAAATTCCTCTTTCCAAAAACTCCCTACTGAAATTACAGCCTGTTGCTTTGAAGCCAAGTGAGTAATCACTTTGCAGTGCAGGATATCAGTAAGGTGAAGTAGCTAGAGCATTATCCACACAACCTTCAGAGAAATTCTTAAAGAAGATGTATGAGGGAAAACAAATTGCCACTAAACTCCTCTCAACACCTCGAACTATGGCAAACATGCCAAAAGCAAAGCTTCATCCTTCGAACAACAGCACAGAGCGGAAATATCTGGAAACAGAGATTTTTTATGCCTCATGACAGCACAAGGCCATGACCTGCTAAAGTTACTCTTCTTGCCATGTATAGAGTACATTTAGGTTTTTTTTTTCTTGTTTGTGTGTGTGTGTGTGTGTGTGTGTGTGTGTGTGTGTGTGAAGTCACATCTTGTTAAATTTAGCTAAATAGATCCATGAAAGGGTCCATGAAATGATTAATTTCAAATTTATTTACAGTTTTTAATACCACAGTGTAGGTGAGGGCAGAGAAGATGGATAGCTGTTGCTCTGGAAAAGGATTTACTCACAGGTTCTTTTTTGCTCCAGTCATGTCCGGTTATGTCACTGCTTAAAAAACACATGGGCTCTTCAGCTGTATGATGAATGAATATGTTGTTTTAACTCGGTTAAGCCCGGCAGAGCTGTGATGACTGGAAAGATGCACGTAACGCTTTCGGCACACAGAAGTGTAAGGTAATTAGATTTCAGAACGATCTGTGTCTGCACAGATACACCGGTGTCCCCGCAGGCCATTCGGAAGGACGGCCAGCTTTAATTAGAAATTAGGAGTGGACGTTATCTCTCAGGACGTTTACCATGACGTGGGTGAGGGGTCGATATTGGTCTTTCTGGAACATTTGTGCCCAGCGTTGCTGCTCTCTGCAGATGAGGGTATGGGATCGGTCGACAAACACTCCAGGTGTGTGTCTTACAGCAGTCACCACAGACTAGAAACTCTGCAGATGAGTGCATGACATTGTGGCATCAGTCTTCCAGAGAACATATTACAGATGAGTGTATGGTGTTCAGTCACCGGAGAAAATGCTACACAGTCTTTATGGTATGTCAATAAAGTATATCTAAGTCTAAGTCTAAGTCAATCCTCAATCACTAGAGGTGGGGTTGAGGCAAGTGTACAGTATGATATCAATTTCCAGAGGTGATTTTACAGATGTGTAAAAAGTACAGGAAAATAATTGAGGAAAGTATAGATACTGTACCTTACTGCAATACTTATTCTTGCCTAAAACATTATCTCACTTCCGCACCCACCCTACCTGCCAGATTTGGCTTTTGCGGACTTTGTCCTTTGCCCGAAGATGAAGATTCAGCTCAAAGGTTGTTGTTTCAACACCATTGCGGAGATTCAGGCCAAATCGCAGAAGGTGCTTGACACGCTTTAAAAGAAGACTTCCATGACATAATTATGTTAGTGAAAAGGTTTTATTTCCTACAGTACAAATCAAATTGTACACCACAACACTTCATTAACCAAGATTAACACAACAGCCTCTTCACCTTCCAAGAATGAAAATAAGATCAAACAAAAAAAGACAAAGTAGTAAAGCAATATTTCAATAAGGTATTTTCAATTAACAAATAAAATAACAGTATAATGTCTCAAAGAACCATTAGTATTCAATGGGAAAATAAAAATGGCTGTGATGAAATCGCCTCTTCTGCTAAATAAATGAGCCACGGCAGATAAAGCTGCCATGCAAAATATAATTAGTCACGGTAATTGTCAATTGAAACAGAATCGAGTAAAAAGATATATTGAATCATAAATGCAGTTGAGTAGAGAGTAAATACAAAAACGTTGATACTCAGTAAAACTAGAAAATAGCCAAAACTTTTCTTAAGTACAGTAAGGAATTATATTTACTCAAATACGTTACAACACTGCCATAAAAACAATATAGACATTTCAGCAGTTCAGCATTTAACACCATAATTTCCTCCATGCTCACCTCTAAGTTGGAGGCCCTGGGACTCAGCCCACCCCTGTTACAATGGACCTCCAACTTCCTGACTGACAGACCACAAGCCACATCCACACCTCATCCACCCTTACCCTCAGCACTGGAGCTTCTCAGGGTTGTGTTCTGAGCTCACTGTACTCACTGTACACACATGACTGTGTGGCCACTTCCAACTTCACCACCATCATCAACACTGTTGTGGTGTGCCTGATCTCCAACAACAATGAGGCGGCCTACCTACAGGAGATTACAAACCTGGAGAGATGGTCCCAGAAGAACAATCTTCTTTTGAACATCAGCAAGACTAAGGAGTTGATAGTTCACTTCAGCACGAAGCAGGAATGATCATGCCAACAGCTAAACATCAACAGGACCTCAGTGGAGAGAGTGGACAGTTTTCGTTACCTAGGTGTTCACATCACAAAACAGGTCATGTCACATCAACACCCTGGTGAAGACTATTGTCTCCACGAAGTCTCGGCCAAAGGTATGAAGGGGGGCTTGGATAGAGCGTCCAACACTACGGCCAGGTCCCAACCAGGCACTCTGGAGTGGGGCTCTGCCCAGTGACTGCCCGGACACTGGGGCATGATACACCGAAATGACAGACGCATATACTTCAATTGTGGACAGAGCCAACCCTTTTGTGAACTGCTCTTGCAGAAACTCCTGACACCTGAGACACCGGGCAGTGGACTGGGTCCAATTGGTGCCTAGTGCATTATGCAGTGAACAGACGCCATCTTGGGGCATACAACCTCTGGAGCTCTGGATTGGAGAATGGTCTCTACCACCTTGGTGGAGAGACCTGAGCCTCTGAGCTGTGCCCCTTCAGAGGCCACAGCCACAGCTTCCACAACTCGGGGTGGGGGTGAACTATTGTGCCCCCTCATTTGAGAGAGGAGATCCCTCCTAAGAGAAATTTCCTATGGAGGCAGTTCGAGGAGGGCCACCAGGACCGTGATCCACGTATGGCCCGGCCACCATGGGGCTACCAGGAGGAGACGGACTCCATCCCAGCGAATTCTCTCCAGAACTCCTGGAAGCAGCGTGATGAGAGGTCCCCGGTCTTGGACCCCTGTCTCGACAGGGTGTCTGCTGCTTCGTTCAAGTGGCCTGGGATATAAGCTGCTCTGAAGGAGAGGAGCTTCCCTGGGCCCACAGGAGAATCCTGCTCATGAGCACTCCCCATCCCGTGAGGGACGCATCTGTCGTAAGCACAATTACAAGAACTTCCAACACAGGGCCTTGGAGTAGGAACCCAGGATCTCTCCATGCATCTAAGACATGTAGGCATTGCCATGTGACGTTGATCGTGCGGAGGGGATTGCCCTTCTGAAAGAACCCCCAGGCTCTGAGCCACCACTGAAGGGGTTTCATGTACAGGAGGCCAAGTGGAATGACACTGGATGCTGCTGCTATAAGCCTAAGCAGTCTCTGGAACTGCTTGACAGTGAGTAACTGCCCTTCTCTGACCTTCCTGACCGCCATGAGGATGGACGTTATGCGGGCAGGGGAGCTGCTTGCGCATAGTCGCCGAATCCCAAATGACGCCGAGATAGGTGGTTCTCTGTGACGGAGAAAGCACACTCTTCCTGGTATTCAGCCGAAACCCCAGCTCCTTCATGTGAGCGAAAACGTCATGTCGATGCCGGAACGCTAACTGCTCTGATTGAGCTAATATCAACCAATCGTCGATATAATTAAGGATACGGATGCCCTGAAGTCTCAGGGGAGCCAGAGCTGCATCAATACACTTCGTTAGGGTGTGGAGTGACAGGGCAGGGCTAAATGGAAGGACCCGATATTGGAATGCTTTGACCCCAAAAGCAAACCTCAAGAACTTCCTGTGAGAAGGGAGAATAGGGACGTGCAAGTACGCATCCTTTAGATCTACTGTGACAAACCAATCCTCGGATCTGATCTGAGACACGACCTGCTTGAGGGTCAGCATCCTGAACTGGAGCCTCATCAAAGAGCGGTTCAGCTGACGTAGATCTAGGATAGGACGCAACCCACCGTCCTTTTTGGGAACTATAAAGTCCTGGCTGTAGAACCCGGACTCTCTGTCTGATGGAGGGACAACCTCAATGTCCTCTATCCTTAAGAGAGTATTTATTTCTCGTTCCGGTACCAGAGCCTACTCGCTTCTCACCAGAGTGAGAGAGAGCCTGTTAAACCGGGGCGGGCGAGACCCAAACTGAATCGCATAGCCTCGCTCTACAGTACGCAGGACCCACAGAGACGGGCGGACCCAAAGGAGGGAGCTCAGTGAAGCTGGCCGTGCCCTGAATCACATTTCGTGCCTGAAGGGGCTGGGAGGAAACGGGCCCGAGAAAAGCAGTGCTGCACGCCCCCGGTCATCCCTCCACAGGTCAGGTCACGACCTTTTGGCCAAAGCCCTCTTCCTGGAGATTACAGTCGTCAGATCTGTCATTTCAAGGGGCTTTGACGCAGAGTGTCACGCGAGATCCCGCAAAGGGAGAGAGTGCGTTGCGATGCTCTGTGTCTGCACTTGGCGGTGCTGGGTTGCAGTTGGGGCTGCGCCCGCCAAGCAGCCCAATGAGAGCGGCGTGGGAGATACCATTAGAACACCGCCGATTGTCTCTTAGACTCCTGGAACCTGTCCACTACTGAATCAACGGCGTCGCCGAATAGGCCCGAAGGAAAGTTTGGGGCGTCCAGCAGCACGACCTTGTCCCTGTTCAGTATTTCAGACAGGGTAAGCCAGAGATGTCTCTTAGTGGCTATTAGGCAGCCATAGACCGGCCGTTGGCCTTAGCGGTCTCCTTTGTGCCGTACGGCAGATCTCTGAAAACTGGCCGCTAATGGGATCTCCCACATTCAGCTCCCGCAGCAGGTTGGCTTGGTATGCCTGCAGTACTAACATCGTGTGCAAACATCCAGCTGCCTGACCTGCTGAGGCATAAGCCTTACCCACCAGCCAAAGTAGTGCGCAGGTGCTTGGTGGGTAATGTTGGGGGTTTTAGGGAAGATGCCACACCCAGGAGAGATAGTGTGCTAGCGTCTCTTCAACCTGTGGCATGACACTATAGCCATAATCCCTAAGCCCAGAGACGTTGGAATAAACCACGGTCTTGGGGCTGAAGGGGCGGGACGAGAAAGGCCGCGCCCAGGACCTAGACACCTCGGTGTGCAGGTCAGGCAAAAGTGGCAAGCCCCGACGCGGAGGCTGTGATGCCAGGAGCAAAAAATGCTCATCAAGCTTGCCTAAGGGAGGGGCTTTATGCTCACCGGCCGGCCAAGCTATATCGAGCTTCTGAACTGCACGTGTCACAACTTCCAGGATCTTCTCGCTATCGGGTTTGTAAGAGCGAAAGAGAAATAAGGGTTCCACGTCCGCTTTGATATGACTCCAACAGCTTTGGTGCACTTTTCTGGATTTATCCTGATGAACCACCTTAATAACAAATGTGTGTTTTTTTTTTTTTTTTTTTATGTGGAGTGAATAAAGATTACTCACGGGTAACATATAAATATAACAAAGTATATTGTTGTATCAAAAAACTTCTCTTTCAGGAAAGGAAAGCTTTCTTACAAGCTCCAGCACTCAGATCTTTTGAGTTTAATGATGTGTTTCAGTCTAGATTAAAAATGTCAGTTTAGTCAAGGATAACACATCTCATACCCTAGTATTTCTGCCATTTCTGATACAACTGCAAATGCACATGATTATCATTTTAATGGTAGAAGAATGGGTTCTAGATGCTTCCTTTCAAGGTTTACAATTTATTTACTTTAGACAATTTTGTTGACATAGTTACCTATGGCTGCTCATTAGGGCTACAATATTTGATGGGGAATTTTATTTTAATGCTTGTTGTGCTTGTTTTTTATCGCAAAATGTGATCTACAAATAAAACCGAATGTATTTATCCAAGTATTTAACCTTCGAATAAATTCCAAAGCATGCTGCTTCGGTTTGGTATTAAAGATTGAAATTGTAGTACGTAGAAAAAACAGCTGCAAGCCCTGACAGAAAAGCCGGCTGGATGCCTTCACAAATGTTGTGCTCCTCAAAACAGATCATCCAATGCTGAATACAGCTTCCTGGGTTTTCCCCTGAACCTTTAAAATGAAAAACCCATTTCAGCATTGACATAACTTTAATTTGACATAGCCAGAATACAAAGGAATGCAGGACAACTGAATTTTTTTATTTGAAACAGTCACAGAGTCCTGTCATTCTAACATAAGAAATGCATTTCAACATGGACTGGTCAGACCTTTTAATAAAAATGTGCAAATATTGTGTTCACTGGGAGTAAACTGTGGTATTATGAGCATGCAGTTAAGCACAGACCATCAAAAGCCAATGTCGGGATTTTTTATCAAATAATAAAATAAACGTTGGGTTATTTTTTTTATTAAACCCTATAAAATACCCCATAACACTTACAATATTTAACACATTTCACATTCACCATTCTATTTTTTTAACTTGATGCCAGTTGCTACGCACTGCCATTATATGGATGAATGTTTCCTTGACATGTGAGAGGTAAATGTAGATATTACTGCAAATGACGTATCACACTGCTTAAAGAGGCTTGCCACTCTTTATCCCTCTTTAATGTGCACTTTAAGATGGGAATAAAACTGAGTCAGTGTCTCACATTTTGTACTACACAAGTCATGTGATGTCTATAAAATTTAAATTGCCTATTGCAGCAATGAAGCAGCAAGTATGGGATATTTACGGTGGCCGAGAAGTGCAAAACACATTAACAAATCCAAAAACAAATTAACAAATCCAAAAACAAATTAACAAATTCAAAAACAAAACAACAAATTCAAAAACAAAACAACAAATCCAAAAACAAAACAACAAATCCAAAAACAAATTAACAAATCCAAAAACAAATTAACAAATCCAAAAACAAA
>JAAIIK010000119.1:1025885-1049295 GCA_014706435.1 Silurus glanis
TGTTTACAGTGGTTCATCCACCAATCCTACAATGCATCGCTGCTGTAAACAGGTTAGACTGCAGGCTACACTTCAGGCAAAATTCATTTATTTAAAAAAGCAACGGACAAAGCACCATTCAGTAATTACTTTATTTAAAAAGTAATGCGTTACAGTATTAGTTACTGTCAAAAGTAACTGCGTACCCAACACCATTAGAGCTAACATTTCCACTAAGTGGATCATAATTTACTCGTACAAATTCTTCTAGTTTTGATAAAATTTTTATGTAGGTTTATGTTTTTAAGTGTGAGAAAGTATATTGAAGGTTGTAACACTATTAATAGCGTGTTGTCTGTTGATCCTATTAAGATATAGAATAGAATATTTTGAATTATTAATTTTGGATCCATAATTTTTTTCCAAATGTACTGATTAGATTGTCTCCAGGTTATGTATGTAACCATGGTTCCCCAAGGGAAGGAGACGCTGCTCAAGAACACTTTCAAGAACATGTCCGCGTTGTCCACGCTCTGAATCACGTTTGTAATCAATCAAATGGAAAGCGCTGGATCTAAGTGGTGTTGTTCGCACCATGCCATGAACAGGCGCCACCACAAAGCATACAACCTCCTTGTGGAGGGAGCTCTGGATTGAAGGATGCCACAGCCACCACCTCTACAGATCTGGGCAGGGGTGAATTACTGTGCCCCCTGCCTGAGAGAGAAGATCCCTCCTGAGAGGAATCTCCCAGAGGGGGTATTTGAAAAAGGCTACCAGGTCTACAAACCATGTCCTGCCGGCCACTGTGGGGCCACCAGAAAGAGACAGACTCTGTCCCGGCAAAGCGGAAAAGGTGTACAGGCATGGCCTCGGCCCATGCCATCCAGCACAAGAGTGGCTGGGGGTGTAAGGGAGAACCAGAGGGGACAGTGCAATGTCTTTTGGACATTGTCTTTTCAGGAGGCTCTGTGGAACCACATTGGACACAGCTGCCATCAGACCCAGTAGTCTTTGAAACTGCTTTAAAGTGAACTACTGGCCTTCTCTCACTCTCTTGACGACCGCGAGGATGGATTCAATACGAGCAGGGGACAACTGCACCTGCTTAAGGGTCAACTCCCATACTATGCCTAAATAGGTGGTTTTCAGACCTGATTTGGGACAGGACCTGGTTCAGGGTCAGCATCCTGAACATGAGTCTCAAAAGTGAGCAGTTCAGCTGTCGTAGATCCAATATAGGATGCAACCCTCTGTCATTTTTGGGAACTATGAAGTACCGGCTGTAGAACACGTATTCTCTGTCTGAGGGAGGGACCACTTCGATGGCCTCCTTCCTCAAGAGAGTATCCACTTCTTGTTCCATGAACAGAGCCTGCTCAGGCTGGGGGGGTGGGGCACACCTCTTTGAACCAGGTCAGCCGAGACCTAAACTGCTAGATAGTCTTTTAAGGGAATCAGTTTCTTGAGACTGACCTCTGGTGTGCCTAGAGCCGGAACTATGCCCTGGTGCAGCTCTAGGGGCCTAATGAGAGGCATGAACCACCCCAATTCCACTACAGAACTAGGTGGAACATAAAGAGGGCATTGGCTGGAGCTGGCCATGCCCTGAAGCACTAAAAGTGGAAGGGTTAACAAACCAGCTCCCTGAGGGCACCCACATGGTCCTGTATCAGGTCTAGACTGGGTGCGATTAGCAAGAGAAAGCACTGGATTGCTGCAGAATGCTTTTCGTCCTCCTGGGACCTATCGACGACTGCATTGACAGCATCGCCAAAGAGGCCAGTCAGTACCAGAGGGGCATCCAGCAGAATGGCCCTGTCCCTGTCAAAATGGCCCCTGTCCCTAGCGGTCTCTTTAGTCGTCCTGAGAGCAAAATCTGTCACACAGCGAAGCTTTCGGACTTCTTGACTGTCCGAAGTGTCTCCCACATTCAACTCCCTTAGCAGGTCTGCCTGATAGGCCTCAGTACAGCCATGGTGGACAGCCTGCAGCCTGACCTGCTGAGGCATAAGCCTTGCCCACCAGCGCCGAGGTTGTACAACGGGGCTTGGTTGGAAGGGATGATGCAGCAACCAGGGAGAGATAGCCAGCCAGTGTCTCTTCAACTCGGGGCATCGTCTCACAACCGCACTCTTTCAGCCCAACTTTATTATAATATAAGGAGACCTTTGGACTGAAGAGGCCAGCCAAATAAGGCCTAGCCCAGGACCTGGACGCCTCGGGAAAAAAGGCAAACCCTGGCATGGTGATAGTGATGCAGGTTGCAGAAATATCAGCCGGCCACTCAATGTTGAGTTTAGCAACTCTGCGAGAGTGGAGCGGTCGCATTGACATGCAAGCGCAATCTGTGCAGTCGGCTCCCTAGAGAACCGACCTAGCATGCTTCACTCCCAAACAAGTGACACATAGGCTGTGCATATATGCCTCCCCCCTCCCCCTCGAAATATGGTGGGGGCAAGGAGGAACACACAGCCGAAAAGAGTGCTTTCTCTTTCCAGTCGATTTCATTTTCTTCTACAAACATACACACACAGAGCGCTTCCTGAACAAAAAGAACCTGGTGCCGGTTTCACTCCGTGTGCTTTTATACCTTCCTGGTTGTGACGTCGCCTCGCCAGTGATGCCATGCTTGCCATTGATTGAAACTGATTATATACATGATTTAGAGCGTGGACAATGCGGAAGCATTCCCAAAGCATTGTTGATGCAGCTCATTGTTCCTGAACGGGAACTAATTAAGCAGGTACTGATCTACAGTATCAAAATTCTTTAGCAAAAGAATGACATCATCTGTGAATAATGCTCTTTTGTGTTCTATCTGTCCAATCTTAAAACCTGTCAATTCCACATGTTTTTTAACTGCTATTGCAAAAGGCTCAATGGAGATCACAAAATGAAGAGGGTAAAGGGGAGACCCTTGTCTACACTCTCTTGATATAATAAAAGGTTTTGTAACAATATTATTTGTTACAACACTTCTGCCGTAGGATTATTATAAAGTAATCTAACCCACCTACAGTACAATTTACCAAAACCAAATCAAGTCAGCAAATCAAATTAATAGGAAAATTTCCAAAACCTATCGAATGCCTTTTTGGCATACAATGATAGGTAGTTCACCCTGCCGTTCAGAATAAATATTTATAACTCTTCGAACATTGTGGAATCCTTGCCTACATTGTATAAAATCATTTTGATCCTCACCTATTAAATTTGTTAGTGTAACTTCTAATCTCTTAGTAAGAACTCTACATAATACTGTATTTTTGTGTTTGCATTTAACAAGCTGATTGGCCACATATTTTCACACTTTGTATTTGTTTTTCACTGGTTTTGGTAATGTAATTAATGCTCCTCTCATTGATGAGGGCAAATGATCTTGATGGTATACCTCTACTATCCAACAAGGTGGATGGTACTCTTGATGAAGGGAATTAGCAACCTTTTTATATAAATTTATATAGGAAGCTTATCTGGGCTCACAGCTTTTCCTTGTTTTAATAGCTTTTTCCATTTCTCTTGAAATTCATCAAATTATTTTCTTCCCCTAAAATCTGAGGTATATTTAGATAAAAAAAAAATGCATCTGGATATCTAAATTTATTGAGCATTCTGAACTATATAGTTTGTCATAATAAGTTCTAAATTCTTCATTGCCCTCTACCAGGTCAACTATATTTGCTAATGAGCCTTTGGTTATTGTTGAAAGCCTGCTCCATTTGTTGTTGCCATATTTGCCATGCAAGTATCTGTCCTGTTTTATCATCATATTCATTAAACTTTTGTTTCAGCCTTAATACTTTTGAAGCTGCTCTACTTGCTGACATTTCATTGTAATGGGACATAAGTAGTAATCATTTCTCTTTTGCTTCAACTTTGTCTATAGTTTTCTGTAAAATTTCATT
This sequence comes from Silurus glanis, assembly GCA_014706435.1. Lineage (NCBI taxonomy): Eukaryota > Metazoa > Chordata > Actinopteri > Siluriformes > Siluridae > Silurus > Silurus glanis. The sequence goes on from JAAIIK010000119.1 coordinate 1,029,773, forward strand.
TACATTTTTTTATTTTTATTTTATCTATTAATTGCTCCATTTAACACATTCAACACACAAACACACACATGGCAGTCCAGTATAAGTGCAAAGAAAGATATCCTTGGTACGCTCTGGAGGGGCGAGGTCCACATATTCCAGGAACGAACGCACGGGAAGATAGGGGTAATCCAGGGTGCCCTTTGGGGAGAAAGCGCAGCCGTGGAGAGAGTATGGAGTCCGAGAGGAATAGAACGCATAGGGATACGCATATCAACAAACAATAACGGACCCTGAGTGAGTGTAGGAGAGGGGTTTATCTAGGAGCCGGGTATAAGTAGTGAACGAGTCTCAGGTGTGTGTTATTAAGCCAGGAGCGGCAGAGATAGCGGCAGGATGACAGCCGCCGAAGGAGGCATGGCAGGTGGAATCCTGACATTTACCCCCCCCCAATGGGGCGGCGCCTGATGCCCCAAACCCACAAACGTCGGAAGATCGGAGACCGAGCGACGCTCTCTGCGGTGATCGGGAGTAGAACGACGCCCTCGGTGGAGTCTAGAGCTCTCTGAGGGGTTCATAGGTGCGATGTCACCTTCAGAGGAACACAGGGGCGAGACGTCGCCTTCAGAGGAACTCAGGGGCGAGACGTCGCCTTCTGGGGAACCTGGAGGCGAGACGTCGTCTTGAGTGGAGCTCGGAGGCGAGACGCCGCCCTCGGGAGAGCTCGCAGGCGTTACGTCGCCTTCAGGAGAGCTTGGATAGGGGACGTCGCTTTCAGGAGAGCTTGGATAGGGGACGTCGTCTGCAGAGGAGCTTGGGTCTGTGGAGGTGCCCTCAGAGGAGTCTGGGACCGCGACATCACTTTCGGATGGCTCTGGAAATGACCTGTGGCTGTCAGAGGGACCTTGGGCAGTGATGGAGCTCCCTACAGGGTCTTCACACACTGCTTCACCCTCAGAGAGACCCAGCAGAGCGAAGGTGCCTCTACAAAGGCCTGGGATGGTGTCTTCACCCTTAGAGGACCTTGGGACTGCCACGCCATCTTCACATGCATTTGGAGGCTTGGCATCACCTCCAGAGTGACTTGCGGGAGAGACGTCGCCTTTTGATGAACTTGGTGATGAAACGTCGCCTTGATAGGGACCCTGTGGCGATGCGTTGGCGTTGAGGAGCTCGGAGGCGAGACGTCGCCGTTGGAGGAGCTCGGAGGCGAGACGTCGCCGTCGGAGGAGCTCGGAGGCGAGACATCGCCGTCGGGGGAGCTCGGGGACGAAACGTCGCTGCCGGGGGAGCTCGGGGACGAAACGTCGCCCTGTGTGGAACTGGGCTAAATGCACCCTCGGCGGAGCACAGGAAACACTGGAAACTCTGGAGCGGAGCTGAGCTCTCCTGGAAACTCTGAAGCGAAGCGGAGCGGAGCTCTCCTGGAAACTCTGGAGTGGAGCGGAGCTCTCCTGAAAACCCTGGAGCGGAGCGGAGCGCTCTTGGAAACCCTGTTTTCCGAGCGCTCGGACTTGGGGGAGAGATCTGCAGTTACCATCCAGAACCTCCCCGTGAGAAGCCTGACGAAACGGGCGCACGAGCCGAAATCGCCATCAGTCGTGCTCCACAGCTCACTGGCTAGACAGAGAGGTTCCCCAGACAGGAGAGATATGTAGAGCGCGATTTTGGCTCGTTCCGTAGGGAACAGGGATGAATACACCAACACATACCTGCCGACGCTCCGTAAGAACACGCCCCACTCTACCCTTTTGCTGGAGAAGTGAGCTGGGAATTCCACGATGCTCTTGGAGGGCGTGGCGCAATCGTGCTTGTATGCACAGGAGCCGGCGTGCAAAATCCATGAGACTCATCGCAGCAGCGCGAATCCTCCCTCTGTAGTCACGCCGAGACCACGGCGGTAACCCGATCATGTTCCTTCTCCTTTTCCTTTCTTTTTTTTTCCTTTAAGGGGTCCGTTATTCTGTCATGCGGCGAACGAACAGAGGTGGAAGCCGGAGCACAGTTCGCTTTGGTTTAATGATTGAAGAGAAACACACAAACACACACGGCAGTCCAGTATAAGTCCAAAGAGAGATATCCGTGGTACGCCCTGGAGGGGGGAGGTCCACATAGTTCAGGAACGAATGCACGGGAAGATAGGGGTAATCCAGGGTGCGCTTTGGGGAGAAAGTGCAGCCGTGGAGAGAGTGTGGAGTCCGAGAGGAATAGAACGCATAGGGATACGCATATCAACAAACAATAACGGACCCTGAGTGAGTGTTGGAGAGGGTTTTATCTAGGAGCCAGGGATGAGTAGTGAACGAGTCCCAGGTGTGTGTGATTAAGCCAGGAGCGGCAGAGATAGCGGCAGCATGACAGCCGCAGAGTGGCAGGTGGAATCCTGACACCATGAAATTTTAAATTAACTTATTTTTTGCCTTAAAATTATACATTTTCTCAGTTTAAACATTTGTTATGTCATCTATGTTGTATTCTGAATAAAATATAGAAATTTGAAACTTCCACATCATTGCATTCTGGTTTTATTCACAATTTGTACAGTGTCCCAACTTTTTTGGAATCGGGTTTGTACATGAATAGCCTTTCAGCTGATTTGCCTTGTTAATTAAACTTTTCCTACTTCCATAATGAGTAGCCTATGTGGCAACTCGCTGCCGCATCGGGCTGAACACAGACACGGGAAACTTAAATTGGGGTTGAAGTGTCTTTATTCGGGACCAGAAGTGAGGGTAAACGGGGGGGAAAATAGTGTTCTGGTGCCCGGGAAAGGAGGTGAGGAGTGGCTGGAGCGGGAGAAGGAGTGGAGCATTCTCGCTGCGCTGTCTCTGCTGCCATCACCATCGGCTCGTAGGGGTCAGGGCTTCATCACTTACGAGAAGTTGCGCGGGTCCGGCGGGAATTCTTCTTGCACATCTTTCGTCTGCAGCCTGTAGTGAGAGAACGAGGGGTTGAGAGCCGCCATTAATCAGGAGCCCAAGGCTTTCCAACTCACTATCCTCCTGGCTGCCTTTTACAAGCCTCACCGGCCTTGAAGACAGTGATCAGCTGCCACTTCAATTGAGCTCCAGCCGTGTCTTGTAAGGATGCCACGCCTCTTAGTTTGCTGCTCTGTGCTGCGCCGCCCCAGCGCCATCCTTCCGCACCCTGCTGATGGTTGCGTTCAGAGCACTTGCCCCTTTTGGTACCTGAGATGGAGCCCGTCAGCACACCTATTATATTCATTGCTACTGGTAAAAGCTACAATGTTTTGTTTTCTGGAAATAAATAAATGAATGGGCACCTGCATCACAGTTGTTGGGACTTTGGATCAGAAGGTCATGAGTTCAAATCCCAGTACCAACATGCTTCCAGTAAGAGCCCACTGGATTTAGAGTCTGTAAAATGGCAGAAATGTAAATGTAAATCACTGTATGTTCATGAATTAACTTAGATGCTGGTCAGTAAGTAAACAGGATTTAATGTCTTATTGTTTTGCAATAATCTGGGCTTGTGGACGTCACTCAGGGACAGTAATCCCATAGTTCAATTCAATTCATTTTTATTTGTATAGCACTTTTAACAATGAACATTGTCTCAAAGCAGCTTTACACAAATAATGTGGTGATAAAAAATGAATATGTTCTTTTTAAGTGTAAGTCCCTGATGAGTGAACCGGTGGCGACTGTGGCACCGAATGTCCACTTATAGCAGATATAGTCATGTTCACATTGTACTGTAGTTGTTAAAACACAGACAAGGAATGTTCTAGATTAAGTAGTGCAAAATGCACTGTATTGTATAACTAAAGAAAGCAACAAAAGCCTAACGTTTTACTAATTAATATTGATTAACACAGATAAAGGCTTTAATTGGTTTTGGATCCAAAACACCCACACATACTGTTAAAGGTTAACTTTTAATTTTTTTTTTTTTTTTTAATAAATGGCTCTATTTTAATGTTAGTCTCAGACTAACTTCACTTTCTATATGATCATGTTTCTATATGATTTACTGTGTCACCAATCAGAACGCATTCATAATGTAATCTATAGTTTTTTTTCTTTCAGGAAGTTTTCTTCTTTAGTTTTTGAGACTGTTCAGATAGTGAAAGGTCCACATGCAAGAAAAAAAGCACAGCTGATCTGGGTCAAAAGACTCAAATTTAAAGAGGGTTGGGGATTGGGGTAGGTTGGGCTTGTTGCATTTTATTTTTGTCCCATAGGGACATTTTTTACACCATTCTTTTAGTTGACTGGCCAAGGACACATTCATAGTATCATAAATCATAGTGAAGTCCCTCAACTGGGTAAAAGAGCAGCTTACTAGCAGCAGCTCAGAAACCAGCCCACTCCACACAAACACGCACATAAGCTTTTCATAACCAATATAAATTATACTCCTTTCTCTGTTTTTTCTTTTGGGTCATCATTCCTTTAGTGAAAAAAACACCATGTGCTTTTGTTTTTTCTTTGGTTTACATTTTAGTCTCATAGTTGGTTTGTTACCCGACTGTGTTCACCAGTTCTGTGTTAATTTCTAATTGGTTTATACATTTTTACATTGTTCCTGTGTCATTGTTCATTCGTTTCATGCAATTAGTGTATTTAAATCTGTGCCTCCATTATTTATTATACATATTATACTTCCTGGCTTTGACCACAGTTCCAATTCAATGATCCTCCTTCATGGAGTGCTCTGTATTAAGCCAATCTGTTTTTGGATTTGCCTTTATAAAAGTACAACTGAGTTTACACACAGAAGTGATCTAATAAGGCCCAACCCTATTTTTCCAACCCAGTGACTCCCTGGCTGTATTTCAATTACCTTATTTTTAAAATCACTGAGGTTCTATAAAGATAACCCTACAAATGAGAATTTCCTAATCACGCAAACTCCCAGCTCTGGTCCTGGAGAACATTCTGTCCTGCACATTTTAGTCCTTTCTCCAGAAGAGATATCTGTGTTACAGAAGAAGAAACTAAAAAGAAATGTGTGATGTCTGTCATTTTAACCATGGTATGGTTGTTGATGCCAAATAAGTATTTCAGGAACTGCTGGTCTCTTTGGATTTGGAGACACAATAGTCTATAGAGGTCATAAAGTTTTATACAGAAACAAACCAAACCAGCCCTTGTGGAACCTTCTGATGTTATTATTAACAAACGCCCTTGAATTGAATCTGCATAATCTTATGTGATCTGCTGCTGCCACAAGATTAGCTTGTTTGGTGAACTGCATGAAAAGCAGGTGTTCAGGACGCAGTCCTATTAAAGTAGACTGTGTTTTTATGTTCTTATAGTTTTCAGCCTTTTTTTACTGCACTTAACCCAACACACAGTAACAATTATAAATATAAAATACGAATCAGATCTATCAGTTGAGAGTTTAATTTTACGCCCTTGTTCAGAGTGACGTGCTTTTTTTTTCATACAACGGAGCAGCTCCGGGGATAAGGGCCTTGCTCAGGAGCCCATGAGTGGCAAATTGGTATGGCTGGGATTTTAACTCATGACTTTCGAGCCGCCTTTCGAGCCACCTTTCCATGAATTCTTTATAGCTTGATGAAATAAAAAGAATATCACTGTACATAGTATGTAAAAAATGATTGATTATATTCATTAGTGATAAATACTTGTCAGTAATGTGAATTAAGAAACTCTCAACAGGCTTTTAAACTTTTGATTCTTTCACTTATTAATGGGTGAGCAATCCTGTCATCCTAAGGCCATCTGCTGTGTTTGTACCTCTGTGGTAAACATGCTCCAGTGACAGTGAGCATTTTTCTGATCTTGTTCATACTTTTACGTCAGCTGGGTCTTAAATTTGATCTGCAGGTTCACATCAAAAGTCTCTGGAGGGGTTTAAAAGGAGCACTTGAAGATCACATTCTACTACTTATGTTTAGCTCGCTGAGTCATCGGATTTGAGCAAGCACAAGGTGAAGGGGGAAATCATATTTCACTTATTGGTAACCCCTGACCTTGCTACATGGCCAGTTGGGACAAGCAAAGGTTAAAGGGAATGGAAACAATTTGGACGAGTGGGAGCACGTGAAGTTTGATAAAATACACTCCCTAAATTTGAGCAAAATCTCTAAGAGACCATGGCTGTGTATTTCCGGAGACAAATTATGAACAATCGAAGCAAAATAAAGGCAATTTCAGATCTCGATGTTTTAGTGGATAAAAAGTCACTTTGGAGAAATTGGTGAAATGGTTTATATTATTTTAAGGGGGCAAAAATACTGCAGCATTCACTTCATACTTTCACGACAGCCGTAATTGCAGTATTTTAAGAAGTGTTGCATAAAGTACACTATTCCTGAACTTGATTAAATTATAAATCCCCTGCTTGAGTATGACTGTAGTGAAAGTACTTTTGCATTACAAATGCATGTGCTTTTTTAATGTACTTGTGTGTCTAAAGTAAAAGTATTGATCTACTGCATGAGAAATGTATTTAAATAATTCATGCAATTCAATGTTTCAATGATTCAGTTTCCCAAATTATAAATACTTGCATGTGCTTTTTGAACATCTCGTTCCACATTTAGGAATAATTTGCTGTTATAATAACTTCTTTATGAAAGAAGTTTTGGAGTGTGCTTGTGGAGATTTGTGTGAGATTCAGCCACAAGGGTGCTAGTAAACTTAAGTAATGATGTAGGTGAGGTGAGGAGGCCTGGGGTTTAGTGAGCATTCCAACTCACACCAACAAGTTCAATAGGTTTGAGGACGGAGCTCTACAACGGACCACTCAATATCTTCCACTCCTATCCATGTAAACCATATCTTCATGGTGCTGGCTTATATGTGACAGGATCTTTGTCATCCTGGTTTGGAACTCCTATTTCAAGTGAGAGGAATGTTTTATGCTACCACATCCAAAGACGTCCTATACAATTGCGTGCCTCCAACTTTGTGGTAACCAATCAGAAGGAAGCATTCCCATTGGGCCTGGAATTGTATAATCCCATAACTGGTGAATTCTTAAATCTGATTGTCCAGATTGGTGTCAATCTTCTTTCATATATGTTCCATAACAGTGAACACAAAAAACAAAAAGTACAAAAAAAAATATTCTTCCATAAACAAACATAATTGTTGTGAGCATTCAGACACTTCAGATGATGCTTTTATAGGCGGGGGGCATCGACTTCTTTTTTTTATGTCAGGTTACATTAAACTCACACCTCACCGTTGCTGATTATTTTTCTAGAATAACAAAGTTGCATGTTAACAGTAAAGCGAAAGAAAAACTAAAACTGGGTCTCAGTCATGTCTTTTCTTCCAGCATCCATCACAAAAACACCATATGTTACTTCCCTACCCTAGACTCCGAAATGGAAGGTAACACATGTAGATATTATATTCCATACTTAATACTGTTACAGCTACTGTATAGAGAATGATCTGAGTTCCTTAGAATTCCAATGTGTGTGTTTTATTAAGAAAGTCATACTGGAAGAGAATATTGTGCTTTGTGACACATTATACAGTAGATATCACATATTTTTAATGACCCCTAACCTTATCTACTCATGTCAAACCAAGATCTTTTTTAACACAAAAGCTGGTCCATTTGTAAATTTCCTGCAAATTCATTTACATTTAATGCTATGGAACATCTTCATAACATTGTATCGCTTTACATTATAGCAGCTATAAACTGTGAACTCCTCTTGTCTCTCTTGGAGCAAAAAAAAAAAGAAATAAACACAGGTGTTACCATGAAAATAACAAAAGCAAACTTCTCAGTTCTGCTGGAAAGTGTATTCTACAGGAGCACACTGGAGTCTCCTTATATAAATTGTTCCATCTCTTTATGGATATATTTGCTTTATCTATCATAATTTGTGTTGTTTTTTGCAAAATAATTGTAATTATTTTATTAAGTACATTTTATGGAAAGTTACTATAGAAATTCTAACATATTGAAATGAGAGTATTAGTAAAATATTCAACTATTTTCTCTATTACATCTATAGAGGTTCAGTAAAATTCCAATGTGTGTGTTTTATCAAGAAGGTCTAACTGGATGAGGCCAGTTTTCGGTGTTTGATATCTTTCTGCAATGGTTATTACTTATAAACAGCAGATTTGGTATGATGAAGAACCAGACAGCTTTTTTCACAAAAAATCCCTCAGATCCCCCAAAACAACTCACTATCTTGAATACATTTCCAGTTAGACATAATTAGTAGAGCAATATGGTGGTTTCTGACACATTATGGGTATTACAGCATTTAATCACCACTCTGTGTCCATGTGGCAAAACAAAGACTGATTTCAGATTTGCATTAATAACCTCTTACGACTGTCTGTTTTAGACTTTGTTCGACTTTTTCCCTCCAAAGCGTGCATACAAATACTACTTTGTCATTTGTTCTGTACCTACTGGTACTTTTGCATTTCCAGACAGCATCTCTGGATGGATCTGTACTACATACATCCTGTTAAACTTAATAACAATATAAAGAAAAGTGAGACACGTTATCACAGTATCTATTATGTATTAAGAAGACTTTCATGTGTCGTAATTGTGACTTTGAATTGAAGGTCTACTGTATATACAGCACAATTCAGTGTGTAATACAACATATAGAGACTAATTTATAAATTTCTATTTTATTCCTTAAAGCGGCTCCAGGACAATGTCCAATGTTAAAAGCACAATGCAAAGAAAATTTAATTTAATGTTAGATACACTTGACAGTTAAAACTAGTCTGTACATTCCATTCACCCTGTTCTGCTCATATTTTTTTACACCCCTGGTATCAAACAAACCCGAACTTCACCTCTGGAACCACTTTCCAAATATAGCTTTCTCTCCAAGACTCTATCAGACGTGCATGTAAATGAAAATGTGCTGAGAGTACATCCATGAAGTATCTCCCACTTCCCACTAGCATTTTTCTTCCCACCCTCATCCCACATCTCTCATGGCTTCCTGTTTGACTAAAATGTTTTTGAGATGGCTATTCCTGATGAAGAACTGTGGTTATGATGAACCAGTCAACTTTTTCCCCAGAGAAAATCTAATAATCTAGGAACTACTCTGCCTAAATCTCCATAATATGAATTTAATAAACACATTTTAATTTGTGCCCGTTATTTAGTTAAAGATAACACACATAATCATTGATATGGTCAATTTTTATATTAGGAGATGTTTCTCTAGGTGAGAATAGAAATAAAGATTTGCCAAAATGAAAGGTGTCTTTATGTATTTAATTAATGAAAGAACTGTACAGATTAAGTAAATTACAGAGAAAAGCACTCTTTTATCAGTTAAATAGTTTGGGGGTCTGCCCTGCAGTAATTCTTTTTGTTGTTGTTGTTTGTTTGTTATTTAACACTTCAAATGAATCTCAGAAACAAATTTCCATATAAGGAGGTATTTCCTCCTTTTAGACATAAATTTATTTGCATTTACACATACGGTATTTCATAGACATCCAGAGCGAAGTACAAAAGTGCTTTAAGTCTCCATCAATGAATACATTAACACTGGTTCACTAGGTCGCAGATTTAGGATACCATCAGCCTAAAATTTTATTGGGAGGAAATATAGTTAGTTATAGTTATTAGTTTATACAGGGTGGTTTCTAGCCTGGTGGTCTATTGCCCCACCATGGCTCTGCCCTCCCACCACAATGCTCCACCCCCACGCTATACAAATCATTCACAACCTTCCATTAAAAAAGGTTAAACACCTTTAATATTTATTGCAAAACTGCCCAAATAAATTTACAATATACTGTATATTAAACTTCAGCAGAAAACAAGTAAGAAATAAATGGGTGAGAGCGAGAGTGGCAGTGGGGCAGGGGGTGCTTGCTGCTTGGTGCTTGCTGCACCCTAGGCACCCACCTAATATGTCTAAAAACGGTGCTGAGTTGATACATTGAATTGCGATGGCTTGTTTAGTGGGACATCCCTAGAATTTAAAGGTAAAGATACTTTATACTTGTCACATGTACTTTAAAGCACGGTGAAATTCTTTCTTTGCATGTCCCAGTGATGCTAGGAACCTGGGGTCAGAGTGCAGGATCAGCCATGATACAGCGACCCTGGATTCAAGAGGGTTAAGGGCCTTTCTCAAGGGCCCATGATAGGCAGGTTAGGGATAGTAGGGCTTGAACCCATGACATTACAATTAGTAACACAGAACTTTAACCACTTAGGAAGCTAACAATTTATAGAAGATGACTCCAGTACAGGATAGCTAGAGTTTGTAAATACAATCTATCGGGGGTTTTTTTATTTGCTCAGAGAGAAACAATAAGAGGCTAGTGAGGATAAATTATAGCTGCTATAATGTAAGTAATACAAGGTTTAACAAGTTTAAATATAACTTACAATCCATGAAATATACAAGGAAGTCAGCTTCGCTTGCTAATATCGACTCTGTGCTGTCAAATCATCATTAAATGTTTTACTATAACAGCACATATATGAATGTTTAATTTTTTAACTTCCACCAACAGCATTGACTGTCACTTCCATCCTAAATTTGTTACAGTGTCATTCTGTGAAACGACCTTCTCTTCCCTAATGGATTTTCTATTAGGTAACGGATCATAACACTTGCGATATGACATGATAAAAGCCAGCCCAAGTGAACATATCACTTTTCCAGCTTCATGATAAAATAAGATTGTCTCTTTGAAGATGGCCCTAAATAACATCTCCACACAGAGAGGCTAGGCTACCAGTGTCCTGTCAATATTTAGGCAACCTTGATAGCTGTCTAATGGTGCAGATAGTAGATTTTATTATGGTTTATTCTGCTCGCAAACCACTAACGTCTCATTAGTCTCAGTGGAAGATTATTACAAGTCATGTTCTGGAAATACCCAGGAAGTTTTTTTAGTTCAACTACATATGCCTAGATGGCATGAAGTGGAGTTCTTGTTCAGTTGGAAATGTCTGTTGTTTTGAGTGAGACATTTTTGCCGATTGCTCTGGGAGGGAAACGTTCCTCACGTTATAATGCATTTGGGATGAATGTGTTATCTAAATACGGACAAAAGACTGGATAATTGCTTGGATTTAAAATAGAACCACAGCATTATACGTACATTATTAAAAAAATTCACTTACTAAAAAAATAGAAGTTCACAAAAAAACTCAACAGCTAGTGTTATGAAAATAAGTGCTTTGAATACATGTTGTATGCCCATATTAAGAGTGACTTAATTTTTTTTATTATATACAACTGAGCTGTTGAGGGATAAGGGCCCAGAAGCAAAAGCTTGGTGGTGCTAGGATTTGAACTCACAACCTTCTGTTCAGAAGTCAAACATCTTAAACACGGAGCTAAATTGTCCCCCAAAATATCTGTATAAGTATAAATAATCATAGCAATTATTTTTTCAGTACACTCTGATCGAATTATATATACTGTAAAACTATAAATATTTGGCAGCAGGTCCTTATCGGAAAATAAATGACAGGACTATGCTTCCCATCAGCCACTGCTCCATGTCAATGGACCTCTGCACCTGGTTCACATTTAGGGCAGATTAGCACATGTACTGTATATAAGTCTCACCTCACACCTCATAGCTTGCTTCATGTTTGTCACTTTCAATCAATTGTCTTTTACAACCCTCGTCCCCATGTCCAGGTTATGGTTCCTTTGTAACTTTGTGTTTGTGTCTACACTGATATGGATACATTTGTATTAATAAATTATGTTTCGTCATCTAACACTTTGTGTCCACGCTATCGTTTTCAATCATTTCCCAAAAATTGCTCATCCACTAAGAAACATTTGAAAACGCTTATGTCCCTGTACTGCGCATGAGTAAAAGGTAAGACGCCTCCACCTGCGTCATTTCCACCATGTGTTTATTTACTTTCCGGTCCTTTGAAACTTTGTGGCAATGTCAAGGTCGGGCACTTTCACATGACTAAAAAATGCATCATCGTTTTGTTGAAAACTCCGATGTGAAAAAAAAATGTGTTTTTCAAATGTATCCATTTTGGAGAGCGTTTTCAAAAAGCTTTTTTTTTTTTATTTTTAAAGAAAAAAAAGTGTGAACATGGCTTTATTGTCATTCAGCCAATCGGTGCAAAGGAGAACAAAATTGCGTTTCTCCAAAAGCTCCAATGTGCAAATATAACAATGAACATTTAAGACGTTAAAAATAGAGAAATCGACAGCACCAAAAAACTGAGATTTTTCCATTTTTTTAATTGTTCACAAAAAGATTTTTGTATTGCCTTAATTATAAGTTTTTTTCTATAAAGCCCAGTTAACACATTTATTTTACATTTTTTAAAGTTTTCAGTGTCAGTGTTAATTTTAGAAATAAAGGAGAGCTTATGCTATTAAATTATTTTGTATCGTGATATGCTACAGGGGTTATGCTGTTTGTTTGTTTGTTTGTTTGTTTGTTTGTTTGTTTGTTTGTTTGTTTGTTTGTTTTGCTTTATTGGTTTAAAAAAAAAAGAAAAAAAGAAAGACTGGTGAGGAAACTACAATTTGAAGTTGTTATAATGTATGTAATGAAAGCCTTTAACTTGTTATTCTGAGGTTCCACAACATTTAATACAAGTATCCGAATCAAATTAAAGTATTAAATATTTTATAGATAAAATGTATATAATTCAATAAATAATAAAGTTGCAATTGCCAAATACCTTGTTAAAGAGGAATAGAGGTCTGCTATTATTATTAATAATATTTTTATTAATATTATTATTATTTTTATTATTATTATTATTATTATTATTATTATTATTATTATTATTATCATTATCATTATTATCATTATCATTATTATTGCTTGTTTTCCCAAAATAGCAATGGTGGAGTTTTACCGCTTCATTATTTCATGGTCTACACGCACCTCATTAAAACACTGATAATAAAGTGATACACGCACACGTGTAGTTGTGTAATGAAAACGTGTTCCATTATCTTGTGATTCAGCGTTACTGTAAGTGCCGGATGTTTGCTCTAACAGTTGAGCGTCTGCACTTTAATAACAAATTAATAATTCAGTGTTGTGATTCTCAGTTCTGTGAAAAAAAGTTGATTAACACACAGTCTAATATAAAAGCATAGACTTCTATCATAAATATTTGATAAAAATCTAATTAAGAAAGTGTGTTTACTTCCTTAATAACCACAAACCTGTCATTTCTAGAATGAAACCTCCAATTTTTATTCATATTTAGGATTTATAGAAGCAATATCCGGAGTTGATGATGGGGCTTTAATACTTTCTTGACAGCCACTGGAGAAAATTCAGATTTGGACACCGCACCTTTGGGGACGATTGCTTCTTTTATTTATTTTTTTTTTTAGTTTATAACTTACCAAACCCAGCCATTAGGGAGGCACAAGCCAGTGCACTCTTAGTGCCGGTCCCAAGCCCGGGTAAATGGGGAGGGTTGCGTTAGGAAGGGCATCCAGCATAAAACATGTGCCAAATCAAATATGCGGATCACAAATGAGAATTTCATACCGGATCGGTCGAGGCCCGGGTTAACAACGACCGCCACAGGTATCGTTAGCCGACAGGGTACCGGTGGAAATTGGGCTATTGTTGGCCGAAGGAGGAGAAGGAGAAGACGTCTACAGAGACGGCAGGAAAAGGAGCAGTGTAGGAGAGTGGAGGTTCGGGTTGGTACGTTAAATGTTGGTACTATGACTGGTAAAGGGAGAGAGTTAGCTGATATGATGGATAGGAGAAAGGTAGATATGTTGTGTGTTCAGGAGACCAAGTGGAAAGGGAGTAAGGCCAGGAACATTGGAGGTGGGTTCAAACTGTTCTATCATGGTGTGGATGGAAAGAGAAATGGTGTAGGGGTGATTCTGAAGGAAGAGTACAGTAAGAGTGTAGTGGAGGTGAAGAGAGTTTCTGATAGGGTGATGTACGTGAAGCTGGAAGTTGAAGGGATGATGATAAATGTCATCAGTGCCTATGCTCCACAAGTTGGCTGTGAGATGGAGGAGAAGGAAAGATTCTGGAGTGAATTAGATGAAGTGGTAGATGGTGTACCTAGGAAAGAACGATTGGTGATTGGGGCAGACTTTAATGGGCATGTAGGTGAAGGGAACAGAGGTGATGAGGAGGTGATGGGTAGGTATGGTTTTAAGGAGAGGAATGTGGAAGGGCAGATGGTGGTAGATTTTGCTAAAAGGATGGAAATGGCAGTGGTGAACACTTATTTTAAGAAGAAGGAGGATCATAGGGTGACGTATAAGAGTGGAGGAAGGTGCACACAGGTGGACTATGTTCTGTGCAGGAGATGCAACCTGAAGGAGATTGGAGACTGTAAGGTGTTGGCAGGGGACAGTGTAGCTAGACAGCATCGGATGGTGGTCTGTAGGATGGTTTTGGAGGCGAAGAAGAAGAGAAGGAGAGTGAGGACTGACAGAAGAATAAGATGGTGGAAACTGAAGGAGGAAGAGTGTAGTGTGAGGTTCAGGGAAGAGGTCAGACAGGGGCTCGGTGGTGGTGAAGAGGTGTTGGGTGATTGGGAAACTACTGCAGGAGTGATGAGGGAGGCAGCTAGAAAAGTACTTGGTGTGACATCTGGAAATAGAAAGGAAGACAAGGAGACGTGGTGGTGGAATGAGGAAGTGCAGGAGAGCATAAGGAGAAAGAGGTTGGCAAAACAGAAGTGGGATAGACAGAGTGATGAGAAAAGTAAGCAGGAGTACAAGGAGATGCGGCAGCAGGTAAAGAGGGATGTGGCGAAAGCCAAGGAAAAGGCATATGAGGAGCTGTATGAGAGGTTGGACACTAAGGAAGGAGAAAAGGATTTATACCGATTGGCCAGGCAGAGGGACCGAGCTGGGAAGGATGTGCTGCAAGTTAGAACAATAAAGGATGGAGAGGGAAATGTGTTGACTAGTGAGGAGAGTGTGTTGAGAAGGTGGAGGGAATATTTTGAGCAGCTGATGAATGAGGAAAATCAGAGAGATAGATGTTTGGATGATGTGGAGTTGGTAAAGCAGGATGTAGATAGGATTAGTAAGGAGGAAGTGAGAGCAGCGATTAAGAGGATGAAGAGTGGAAAGTCGGTTGGACCAGATGACATACCTGTAGAAGCATGGAGATGTTTAGGAGAGATGGCAGTGGAGTTTTTAACCAGATTGTTTAACAGGATTCTGGAAGGTGGGAGGATGCCTGAGGAATGGAGAAGGAGTGTGCTGGTACCGATCTTTAAGCATAAGGGAGATGTGCAGACCTGCAGTAACTACAGGGGAATTAAGTTGATCAGTCACACCATGAAGTTATGGGAAAGAGTAGTGGAAGCCAGGCTAAGAGAAGAGGTGACCATCTGTGAGCAACAGTATGGTTTCATGCCGAGGAAGAGCACCACGGATGCCTTATTTGCTTTAAGGATGTTGATGGAGAAGTATAGAGAAGGACAGAAGGAATTGCATTGTGTGTTTGTGGATTTAGAGAAAGCGTACGACAGAGTGCCGAGAGAGGAGTTGTGGTACTGTATGAGGAAGTCAGGTGTGTCAGAGAAGTATGTGAGGGTGGTGCAGGACATGTATGAGGACAGTGTGACAGCAGTGAAGTGTGCAGTAGGAACGACAGACTGGTTCAGGGTGAGGGTTGGACTACATCAAGGATCGGCCCTGAGCCCTTTCCTGTTTGCAGTGGTGATGGACAGGTTGACGGACGAGGTCAGACAGGAGTCTCCATGGACTATGATGTTTGCGGATGATATTGTGATTTGTGGTGAGAGTAGTGAGCAGGTTGAGAAGAGCCTGGAGAGGTGGAGATATGCGCTGGAGAGAAGGGGAATGAAAGTCAGTAGGAGTAAGACAGAGTACATGTGTGTGAATGAGAGGGAGGGCAGTGGTGGAGGGGTGCGGTTGCAGGGAGAAGAGGTGGAGAAGGTGGAGGAGTTCAGGTACCTGGGGTCAACAGTGCAAAGTAATGGAGAGTGTGTTAGGGAAGTAAAGAAAAGAGTGCAGGCAGGGTGGAGTGGGTGGAGAAGAGTGACAGGAGTGATTTGTGATAGTAGGGTATCTGCAAGAATGAAAGGGAAAGTTTATAGGACTGTGGTGAGACCTGCGATGTTGTATGGATTAGAGACAGTGGCATTGAGTAGAAGACAGGAGGTGGAGCTGGAGGTAGCAGAGCTGAAGATGTTAAGGTTTTCGTTGGGAGTGACGAGGATGGACAGGATTAGAAATGAGTTTATTAGAGGGACAGCGCATGTTGGACGTTTTGGTGACAAGGTGAGGGAGGCGAGATTGAGATGGTTTGGACATGTGCAGAGGAGGGACATGAATTATATTGGTAGAAGAATGCTGAGGATGGAGCCACCAGGTAGGAGGAAAAGAGGAAGACCAAGGAGGAGGTTCATGGATGTGGTGAGGGAAGACATGCAGGTAGTTGGTGTGAAAGAGGCAGATGTAGAGGACAGGGGGGGATGGAGACGGATGATCCGCTGTGGCGACCCCTAATGGGAGCAGCCGAAAGAAGAAGAAGAAGAAGAAGAACTTACCAATATATGACATGAGAGATTTCCATTGAAATCTTATTGTCTCTAAACTGTATATTTTTAATCAAAGTGCAGTTTATATGGCCAAGGGTTCACATCAGTGCATCGGTATAAAAGATAATGATGTGATGCATCGATTTTTAAAAAAGGATGCATCGAATACAAGTTGGCATTTGTATCAAGATGTATAGTTTTTAATATATTTTGCAAAAAAATTTTATAAAAATCTTTATAAAAAATTAAAAAAAAAAAAAACATTTATATATAATTATTAGTATTATTTAGAAAGTGACCAATAATTTGTAACCAATATTTAATATGTAGATCAAATAGACCTAATCTGTTTCTCATGCACGTTCTCTCAGCACCACTGCTGCTACGTGAATGATGTTTTACACCAATAGGACCGAGGCGTGTCCTGAGAGTGACATAGAATATAGATTAACATGGCAGAGGTAGAGCTGCATCCTCCTGGAGACAGAACAGGAAAAGAACGTCTGGTTATTATTAATCTTTTTATTATATTTTTTTGTACTACCTGTTTGTGAAAGGGCCACGAGTTAGAAGTCAGAAGTAAATTTTTACTTAAGGCACTTAAGTAAATTGACGATTTACTGTCTGTCTGAACCAAAGAAATTGAAACCAACTACAGTATCTGTACCATACTGAATTGTTTGAATTGTATTTTTTCGATTGTATCGTATTGCATTGAATTGCATTGTGTTGAATCGAATCGAAATCAGATCGTACTACATCACGATGTGGGAATCGTATCGCATCACATCGGTAGCTGCTTCATATGTATCTTTAATGTATCCTATCGTTGGCTATGCAGCGAGATGCGAATCGCATCGGCTTTAGAGGCACATTTTTATTGTATGGTGTCCTGAGATAAACTTTCATCTCACCCAGAATTGTCCAACCACCATACCAAGCACCTTATACCCTTCATTGTTCATTCTTAGTGGTAGTAGGATAGTCTGCAGATCTGTGGTTCTGATTACTGAAGATGAACGCATGATTGATTGTGTGTCCGGTCTCAAAGGCAGTACAGTAATTGCAGATAGGCTTCATTGAAACAGGTAGACAATCATAAGACACAATAAAGGGGAAAACAGGCTTGGGTTAAATAATCAACAGAGGTTTTCAAAGACAAAAGCAGAAAAAAAGAAAAGAGTTCAAAACCAGGTATAGAATTCAAAGGCTTGTACAAAGAGAAAAAGAGAGAGAGGGAGATTGCATTGTGATTGTGTGTACATAATGAAGTTGTGTGTATGTGAGTGTTCAGTACTCAGGTGAACATGAACATCATGGCAGCTGATGTGTGTAATGGGAAATATATTCCAGATCTGCTATGTTGTGATTCTGTACTGTGGTAATTCTGGGAATCAGGGTCCATGGGTCGAATCTCAGCGCTGACACGACACTGCGCTTGTGCTTGTAATCTTTGCTCAGGCCTTTGGAATCAGTGTTATCTAAATTCTAAAATAAATATTGTGTCATTATGCTTGACAAATGCAAAAGTGTTGTACTGGAATGGGTTTCCCATTATTTTTTATTTTAAAGAGAGGAAAAAAGAGGAAATGCCACTGAACTTTATATTATCTTGATGTACACAGGACTGACAGAAACAACACGAGGAAAAGGAATCCATGCCAATAAGTCCAAACATAGTGTTAATTGCCAGTCAGGAATGTGTGTGTGTGTGTGTGTGTGTGTGTGTGTGTGTGTGTGTGTGTGTGTGTGTGTGTGTGTGTGAGAGGAAGCTCCATTGGTACACATTTGTTCTTTAAATCTTCTTTATAAATATTGCTTGTAATTATACTTCATAATTATGCTTTATTTCTGGAATGCCAAGTAACTTTTTCATAATTTTTTTTTTATGCCCGTCTAACTGATGCATTATAGTTTTCCCGATGTGCTTTTTATTTCGTTTTTGCACACAAATCTGGAATAACTTAAACCAACTCAAACCAACATTTAAAAAGTGTGGATGCAAGTGCAGGCGATTTTGGTTTTTACCTCAGGCAGACAAATTGAACAAAACAGACATGGGTCAGACGTTCTACAAACATGAACTAAGAAAATAAGGGAAAAAACAGAAACGGCATACATCAGAACCGTAACTCATACACTGGAAAGAACAAGGATTGATGTCTTGACAAGAATGTTCCCAGGCTCAGGCTGCAGTCACATATCCAGAAATGTCTTCCGAGACCTGCTGTGAATACGGCCAGCAATGAAATATGGCATTAGACTTCGCTCCACACATGCATCAGTGAGTCTCAGCTGCCCATGACCCTGTCACCGGTTCACCATTGTTCCTTTCTTGGACTACTTTTGATAGAAGGTTGAAGATGCTAAGATTTTCCTTGGGAGTGACAAGGATGGACAGGATTAGAAAATGAGTTTATTAGAGGGACATCGCATGAAGGACGTTTTGGAGACAAACTGAGAGAGGTGTGATTGAGGTGGTTTGGACATGTGCAAAGGAAAATCATGGGGTATATCGGTAGAAGAATGCTGACAACATCCCACAAGAGCTGTAGTTTTGGAGATTCTCTGACCCAGTCATTTAGCCATCACAATTTGTCAAACTTGCTCAAATTATTTTTATTTTTCCTACTTCTAACACATCAACATTAAGGACAAAATGTTTCTTTGCTGCCTAGTATGGCAGCAAGTGAACCTGGATGGGTGGATCCCATCTCAGTGTTATTCAGTTCACCTGTCATAATGTTATAATTTCATGTTGTGCCTGATCAGTGTACAGTACACAGAACGAAATGGGAGCAAATGGAAAGAAAAGTGTTGCAATGAACCTTTGCATAAACTGCAAGAAAGTCTAGGATTGTTTATGCTGTAAGACTGATTTGTGCATTTAAGTTTGGTGACCTTGAAATTATTAATGACTCTGGTTAAGAGGAAATGATGTCTGGTAAAAGTCCACTAACCTTGAATGTGACCATGACTGTAACTGATGGGAATTGGAGTCTGTTTAGGCTGTACTGAATAATAATTGTTGATAGATATGCAGCTAGTAATGCAATTCAGTAAAAGATTGCTAACTTTAA
>JAAIIK010000119.1:1068577-1080371 GCA_014706435.1 Silurus glanis
GACAGACAGACAGACAGACAGACAGACAGACAGACAGACAGACAGACAGACAGACAGATAGACAGATCTTCTGCATAATGTCGTATCTCCTCATGAAGTGGCATCTCCTTATGAATTGGTATCTCCTTATAAAGTGGTATCTCCTTATGAAATAGTATCTCTTTCATAAAATGATATCTCCTGAATAATGGTTGATCCTCATGAAATATCTGTTTGTAAAGTGAAATCTAATAAAGTGGTATCTCCTCCTCGTTAAAAGTGGTATCTTCTAAAGTAGCGACTCCTTATAAAGTGACATCTAGTCATAAAATCAGAGCTTCTTATAAAGTGATAGTTTATGAGCTGCCTTGTAGTGTTCTCACCATCAAACAAAGTTTTTTTAACCAGACAAGAGTGAGTTGTCCATTTCATGACTTCATCAATTTGCATTTACTTCACGGCTTCACTTTATTATTTTGCTTATAAAGCGACGATAGAGTCAATCTTCATGAAGATCTCACCATGCTCCATAATAAACCATTTTACAGAGATGGCAGGAGCTTCAATTTCTGTCATTTTACCTTCGTTTACAAATACTTGTATTTTATTTAAAGCACCCTTAAGCCCACAACAGCATTTTGTCTGGAGTTTGTACCACAAATGATATAAAGAATTCAAATTCAACAAAGCAATGAAGGCTCTTAAACAATAATGTTGTTAGGAGGTGTGTCTGGGTTCATCCAATCTACATGACCTCCTCAGAGGGTTTCCAGGCTTATCCAAGTTAGATTTGCTTTGACTGAAGGCATAATTACAATGTGGTGTGTGTGGTTCCTTCTGCAGGTGGACTTCTGGAGCCCTGACAGTGCTGACATGGTCGCAGTTCACACTGATGTCGACATCCATATCCCTGCTCCATACATAGACATGGTTTCTGTCATGCTCCAACAGAGCGGCATGGAATACCAGTGAGTCCTCATGGGAAAATTTCCGCCTTATGTTTTATCTTCCGTTTTTTTTCCATTCCAAACTAGGCTTAGGCTTACTTTTGAGTAGAAATGTAAAAGAAGGAGTTACATTCACCCAAGTATGGACTATTTTGTCCACCACTGTGTGGATGATAAAGTGTTGTTTGTCTCATTTTTGTGTTACAGAGTGCTGATTGAGGATGTTCAGACAGCTGTAAGACAACAGTTTGACAACATCAGACAGACCAAAGCCCATGACTACATGAAGTACAACAGCTGGGAAAATGTGTGTATTGTTTTTTTCTCTCAGATTGTATACATGCTGAATATGTTCTAACTGCATGTTGATCAATTTGATGGACAGGTCGAGGCCTGGGTTAACTCCATCACCTCAAGCAACC
This sequence comes from Silurus glanis, assembly GCA_014706435.1. Lineage (NCBI taxonomy): Eukaryota > Metazoa > Chordata > Actinopteri > Siluriformes > Siluridae > Silurus > Silurus glanis. The sequence goes on from JAAIIK010000119.1 coordinate 1,069,926, forward strand.
CTGCACTGATCAGCAGGTCGACGCTCGGGAAATCATACGAGGGCCGCGCCATGCATCTGCTCAAGGTAAGTACAATTGGTGAATCACAATAGCAATGCGACAGTGAGATACACAGTCACCAGCGGTCAGTTCTTTGTATGTGGATTATTCAGTTGGATTATATTGTTGATGATTTGACATGATCCAGGATTGTCTGATTTTTTAAAGCTCATCCTGTTGTTGTTGTCACAGCAACAGGTCTGTAAACTTAAATTTGATCTTGAGCAGGCTTGTTTCGTCTAATTATATCATGGCTTTATAACTGGAGGTGATATTGCAGGACATGTCTTCTCCATTGTAAAGAAAGCAACTTGTAGCAGAAGGAGCAAGAACGATACAGAAATGTTAGAAAGCTGGGGTCAGAGCATAGGGTCAGCCATGATGTAGCACCCCTGGATCACAGGGGGTTCAAGGGTGGAATCTTGGGCAAAACTGGAGCTTGAACCCCTGACCTGCTGATCAGTAACCCAGAGCCTTTAACACTTAGCTAACACTTCCCTTGGACTAGAGTTAATAAGGTTTTAATAAGGTATGAAAATGTTTAGCAAATTTTTCCTAAACTTTGAACAATAGCTCATTGGTTATTGTACATTGACCAGCCAATCACAGTGGTGCTGGTCATGAGTTTTAGTGTGTGTGTGTGTGTGTGTATATATATATATATATATATATATATATATATATATATATATATATTTAGCCTGTACTAGCAACACATGAACACACAGTTATCTCAAACAATGCAATTCTGCTATACTAATCACATACACACATGTGTTTGATAAGTCAGACTTGGCAGAATTAATTATCATGGTAATTAAATACCACTATAAGATCTTGGATGTGTCATTTGCCTTCAGATGTATCTAGTGATATACAAACAATGGGCCCTGGTGATGCCGATCCAGGTGAAATTATTATTATTATTATCATACACAATCTATGCAAAATAATTTCAGGGCAAGTATTTTTTGTTATTGTTTTTTAGGTGGTTGGTTGTTTTTTCTGCAATATACCATATGCCACTATATTGTACTATACTAATTCTATACTGTATTATACGAAACTACTATACAATAAAATACATGATATACAATATCTAACAATAATCTAATAAACATGAGATGGATAACCTGCTGCATTAAAACCTGTTCTCTGGTGTTGGTTTAAATTCACAATTTACAAAAGAATACTCACCTCTACCTCTGAAAGACATCATGAAGACCATGGAGATTCTTTAAAAATGATTCGAGTGGATGAACATCCTAACCATTAATGAAAAAACAATCACTCTATCATACAGAGATCGCTATCTGGCTAAAAGGGGTGATTCTTCCTTGGTAATCACAGCGCTCACCTTTTTTCCTCACAGATCGGTAAGAACACCGGCTCCTCCAAGCCCGCCATCTTCATGGACTGCGGAATCCATGCCCGCGAGTGGATCAGCCCTGCGTTCTGTCAGTGGTTCGTCCAGGAGGTGAAGCCAAACTCACTCACAGATCAACAGGGCTCTAAATAATTCATAGTAGTACTTAAAAAATAAATAAAATGTAGTAAAAAATTCAAATATCAATTAAAATGCAGAGTAAAAGTTCCTCATAATGAAAATGCATGATAAAATACAGAAATTTGTTTAAGTACAATAATGAAGTAAAAATATTTCCTTATTGTCCACTACAGGCCATTATCATGTTTTCATCATACACGTACTTGTATGTGTGAATGTTTATACATTCTGTCACACTGTAATGCTCTTTTTTGTAAGGCCGTGTCCACCTACGGAAGCGACCCTCAGATGACCAGCTTGCTGAACAATATGGATGTCTTTGTGCTGCCTGTGTTTAACGTGGATGGATATGCGCACACCTGGAAGAGTGTATGTTCTTTACTCCTTATGTCTCTCACTGTACACTAGGGCTCAACACTCTGACCACTAGCTTTATCAAAGAGCAAACTTTCTAATTGTGATGAAATATTGTATCACCCATGTAATATAATATTAATATACAGTGGAAATATATTTATGGATGTGATGCTGATAGTTTGTTACAGATTATTTTTTTTAAGTGAAGAATTCGACTAAAAATATTGTTATAAACAAACCTAAATCTGAAATCATATTGGTGGTTTGAATGAACACTGTGCTGCATGTGTGCTCCATTCATTTACTTGTTTATTTGTTTGTTTAGTTGTTAACTTTTAGTTGTGCTCATTTAAGTAGTTGGTTGTTTATTTGTATGTCGGTTTATTTATTTAGCTAGTTATTTGTTTGCTTGTTTATTAGTTCATTTATTTATATTTATTTGTTCAGTTAATTAGTTAGTTTTTTTGTGTTTGTTAACTTATCTATCTATCTATCTATCTATCTATCTATCTATCTATCTATCTATCTATCTATCTATCTATCTATCTATCTATCTACCTGTCTGTCTGTCTGTCTGTCTGTCTGTCTGTTTCTGTGTTTATTAATTTATTAATTATTTATTTATTTATTTGGTTATAATGGTTTATTTATTTCATGTTAGTTATATGTTTGTTTGTTTGTTTGTTTACGTTGTTAGTTTTTGGTTTTTAGTTAGTTAGTTAGTTAGTTAGTTAGTTAGTTAGTTACCGTATTTTCCGGACTATAAGCCGTTACTTTTTTCCCATGTTTTGAACCCTGCGGCTTAAACAACGAAGCGGCTAATTTATGAATTTTTCCTGGGTTTTTCCCGGTTTCACAAACTTCAAGCCAAAAAACTGAGCACCAAAACATTAGACCAATGACATTTCCAAACGGAAACGAAAAAACGCACCTCACCTGTGTTCTGAGCTGCACGGCTTCGGGAGAAAAAACCTTCCACCGATGGTGATTTTTAAACGCACGACGATGCCAAAAGATAAACTCCCGAGAGAAATAGTTGTGAAAGGAAGGAGGAAGACAGTGAACAATGACTTTCTTGGTCGGCTACTGTTTAGATACAAGCCGTTGTAACGCGTTGAGTCTGGGTGAAGGGAGAGCTCACTAACTCCAGTTGCAACAGAAATCATATAAGCACAGACAGGTTTCCAAAACTTTTTCTTTGCAACAGCGTTATGGGTTAGTCAAAGAAACTTAGAAATGAGCATCAGAAAATAATAAGCACATAATCCTCAGTATTACACACACGCAGTAATACTGGAAAAATGCAGTGGCATGCTATTCCCAAAATACCGCTATGCTCCTAAAGGATGTGCAACATATTTCACCCGTTACACCGTGTGTAACGTGTCTTTCGTTAAAGCCTGTGTAAAGTACATTAGTGTAGACACCTGCGGCGTATAGACAGGTGCGTCTTATTTATGTTAAAAATAAAAATATTTGTAAAATTTAGTGGGTGCGGCTTATATATGGGTGCGCTTTATAGTCCGGAAATTACGGTAGTTAGTTAGTTAGTTATTTAGTTAGTTAGTTAGTTTTGTGTTTGGTTGGTTGTATATTTATTTATGTTTTGTTTTTATTTAGTTAAATACTTACATATTTAGCTAGTTAGTTAGTTGTGTGTTTATTTGTTTGTTTAAGAAAATAGTAAACATTTGATGCGATTATTAATCACACTAAACATTCTCTGAGTTTAGAAATTAGGAATTTCTTAAACATTTATTTTTAATAAAGTTTCTTCTTTCTGATCACTCAGCTGAAACACTGTGTTTAGTATTAGGATGAGTAGTGAGCTGTGTTGTTGTAATGTGGGTCTGCAGGACAGGATGTGGAGGAAGACTCGCTCTCGCAAGACCGGGTCCAGCTGCATTGGTGCCGATCCCAACAGGAACTTCGACGCCGGCTGGTGCAGTGAGTACAGCAGCGACATTATAAACTTTATCCTTATACATTATTTATTCATCTGGCTTTTTATTCAAAATTATAATTTTTACTATTACACATTAAACTGGGCTTTACTTCAACTTTTCTACTCAGATTTACTGAACTTATTCATTTCATCACATCACCACACATACGATACATGAGTTTATTAGATATAACCCAATAAATAGATATTATAAACATTAGCATTTTACATAAAAGTCATAAAACATAATGTTCTCCATATTTCCAAGTTTATTTATTTATTTATTTATTTATTTATTTATTTATTTACTCACAGACAATTAATGAATTGCTCAAGAGATTTTTATATATGTATTATTTAATTAATTGACTGATTGATTGATTGATTGATTGATTGATTGATTGATTGATTGATTATTTTTACTAGTGTTTTATATTTAATGAAAGATTTGCTTATTTTTTTATTTATTCTTATTAGCTTCACTATTGTACTTAAATATTATAAATATTTTTGGGATTGTTTATTCATTTCTTGTTGTTTTATTCATTAATGTTTTACATTGTAAAGCAACTCTGAGAATGTGGAAATTATAGAACATATCACTTTATTCCACTTTATTATTATTATTATCATTATTATTGTGTTATAGTAAAGACGACATTTATATATATATATATATATATATATATATATATATATATATATATATATATATATATATATATATATATATAATATATAGAGTTAATATTATATTATTAGTAATGTAATTTTGATCTCTCTCTCTCTCTCACACACACACACACACACACACACACACACACACACAGCATTGGGAGCTTCCAGTAACCCCTGCAGTGACACTTACTGTGGATCTTCTGTGGAGTCAGAGATTGAGGTGCAGAATGTGGCAAACTTCATCCGCAGGAACAAGTCTATCATTAAGGCGTACCTCACCATCCACTCGTACTCTCAGCTCCTCCTGTTCCCATACTCCTACAAATACGATCAAGCCAAAGACCATGCCGAGCTGGTAGTGCTCCACACACACACACACACCTGAGTTTCTGAAAACAGGCACAGCAACTGAGTGGTTTGAAATAGACACAAGAATAACTCCAGAAACTCCAGTTGTCTTGACTGCATACTGTACAATGCACATAATCACATCACACAGGTTTATATGAGCTGCTATATGCAGGTCCATGACTAGAAATCATTACCGTAAATAAAATTGGAACGCTAATTCTCTTTTGTTTCACTAGGGGGCAAAATAGAGCAATAACATTTAAGTATAGTCTCTGCTGTCAAAATGTTCTCATGATATATGAAATGTATAAATGTAAAATTCTTTCATATTCGCACATGATTGTTTTGTTTCGTCGATGCTCAGTAACTTTGAAATGAATGAGCAAAAAGTCCCATTTATCATTACGTTCATTTCGGATTAAGGTTGTAACCTTGAAAATGTTAAATATACTGCATGTATTTGCCAATATTTACTTTTTTTTTTATATAAAAGGTTCTAATTATAGTACCTACATAAAGTATATTATGTTATTAGTATGATTTGTAGTATGAGTTTTAATTTCTTTATTATATATTGAATACCAAAATATCTTTTTTGAAGCATTGCTTTTGGAATTCAAGTTAATCTGTGTGTGTATGTGTGTGTGTGTGTGTGTGTGTGTGTGTGTGTGTGTGTGTGTGTGTAGATGAGCGTGGCAGTGTCTGCATCAGAAGCACTGCGCAGTCTGTATGGCACTCGCTACACCAGCGGCCCTGGAGCAACCACCATCTGTAAGTCCACACACACACACACACACACACACACACACACACACACACACACACAGGGAAACAAAAAAAATATCCACCATCCATAAAATATAAAAAGTGATAAATCCATGGGATAAATAAGCCTTAAACGCCTGCTTTATTATTTAGAATTATTGATATTTGTATTCATATTCATCTATAACCCATATGATAAATGATTCTGCATCTACAGTGAAAAGAATGAAACCAACAGTAGATAAAACAGTGTACGTACAAGTTTAAAAAGTTTTACCTGCTTAACCCATTTAAACAAATCAAATCCTTTAGTGCAATTAAGAGAAATCCAAGTTCCAGCTACCCCATGTCCTATTTTTACTGGAAATTCGATTAATACTGATTTATACTGACTTTCTGTCTTTCTTTATTTTTATTTATTTTTTTAACGATGAATCAGTGGACGAGTTTAAGACATTCAGCACTTATAATGTGCTAAATTCGATATAATGCATAACTTTTTGGATTTTTTTTCTCCAACCCCAGAAAGAAAATCACAACACTTCTCGATCATTACCGCTTCATAATATTCGGATGTTAAATAATTTATGTTCACTGTAATTTCTATTTTTTTTCACACCACAAGGGAGTGCCCAACTACTCTCCAAAACGTAAAAATTTTCGCCAAATGATCGTAAAGTGTGCTTTGTCATGTATATGTATACATATATGGCGCCTCCTGGTGGTCTGGTGTCCCAAAATGACGATTAGACTAAGAAACAACACTAATATACACAGAGCAGAATTAACATTAAGGCATTATAACATTATGAGTGGTGAAGTGAGGAACACTGATTATCTCTTCATCATGGCACTTGTTAGTGGGTGGGATATTATTAGGCACCAAGTGAACATTTTGTCTTTAAAGTTGGCGTGTTTAGAAGCAGAAAAAATGGTCTAGCGTAAGGATTTGAGTGAGTTTGACAAGATTGTGAGAAAATTGTTAAATGTTGGCTTATTCAGCCTCGTGTGTGAAATACAGATAAGCAAACCATCTGTTTCTCATCATGATTTGCAGGCAGTTTATATTGTAGGTGTGTATAATGTGTACAGGATATAAATATTGGGTTGGTCAAAGATACATTAAAATAAAATTTTGAATAAAATTCTAATTGCCCTAACTTGAAGTGTAACAAAATAAACTACTAAATACAGCAGCCACACCATGTATCAAAATTAACTACTGTAAAAAATACTAAAAAATACTTTTACAAGGGAGCATGAGATTTCTTCATAAACCTTCCATCATTTCGTCTGTTTGATTTGTTTCTTTACCATCACACTGACTCAGTTTATTAAGTAAACAATGTTTGATAGCAGCAGCTTTTCTCTGGTCGAGTCACACAATAATTCTGACATAAACAACCAGCTAACAGATCAAATATTCACATTAGTTTTAAAGTAACCTACAGTTTAATGTTGAACAGTTTGTGAATGACTCAAAATTGTATCCTAATTTAGTTACTTGGTGTTTGGTAACGAAGGGCGACTTTACCTCAGAATCACCGACTCAATAACAAACAAGTCATCCATAAGAAGACGACTGATGGCACCTGCATTCATAGCAACTAGTTTATAACTAATTCATCAGTTGATTCTTAATCATAAATATAATTATATATTAGGTGTCAGGCAGTCATTCATGCAATGGCATGCAAAATCATGATCCTACTAAACAGCTACTTTAATTAGGGTACAATATTTGGCATGTATCCCCTCACCACATCCATAAACCTCCTCCTTGGTCTTCTTCTTTTCCTCCTTCCTGATGGCTCCATCCTCAGCATTCATCCTTAGCAGATAGTTTGCTTATCTGTATTACCTATTTGAGAGCTGGCAGCCTGCATGTTTCTTACACTCACCAGTTCTTCCCCAAACTGTTACCACAAAACTGGAAGCCCACAGTTGTAAAGGATGTCTATGGTGTGCACAACGTGGACAAAGCAATCTTCATGAAGATTTGCCAACCAATTAAACACCTTTGGGATGAATGTAAACACTGACTGCACACCAGGCCTCCTCACCTCATCTACACCAGTACCTAACTTCACTAACACCCCTTGTGTCTGAATGAGCACAAATCTTCTCAATCACACTCCAAAATCTAGTGGAACTTTATGCTATAGGGATCTTATGGTCAGGTGTTCAGAAAACTTTGTGCATATGATATATAACAGTGTGTGTGTGTGTGTGTGTGTGTGTGTGTGTGCGTATAACATTTGTGTGTGTGTGTGTTTTCCTCTGCAGACCCTGCTGCTGGAGGTTCTGATGATTGGGCTTATGATCTTGGTGTGAAATATTCATTCACCTTTGAGCTTCGTGACACCGGCCGCTACGGCTTCCTGCTGCCTGAGTCCCAGATCAAGCCTACATGTGAGGAGACCATGCTGGCTGTCAAGTACATCTCTGACCATGTGCTTAAAAACCTGTAGTGAGAGAAAAATGTGCAACAATGCATGCATGCAAGTGCTGGACAATAAAACATATAATAAAACAAAAGTGTAAGTTTGCCTTCATTTACTTTTTAAGACTTACAGTTTTTCTCAGTCGCTTCGGAGCGTTTCTCAGATCAGAAATGAAATTCTCAAAACTACTTGTTCAACCTTCACATTATTTAGTCACTTGTGCACAGCATTAAAAAAATGTTTCTTGTTGCTTTGATCAAATTGCGAATGCTTTTGTACATTCATTTAATTGACTGTGTACAAGTGTCTGCTGTTTTCCACATTATCAGTTGTTTATGTTCATGTTGATCAAAATATATTATACTGGTTTCACCTGAATAGTTTTAACCCCCAAAACATCTCAGCATCAGTTCACTGTATAAGTCATTGAATGCAAAATGGTTAAAGCAGTTGTCATCATCTGTCATCTAAAATTTCTATGAAACTTTATTTATGTAAATGTGTTGAATTGATGAATCTTGAATGTCACTAATGAAGGCGAGTGAACAGCATCAAATCAACCAATGATCAACCGGTTCTCTAAAACAGGTCAAAGGTGAATCTCGTGAACCTTCAATTGGCAACAGAGCGAAACACAGAATTACAATTTCTGAAAATGGATAAACAACCAGGAAACGAACGAACACTATTACAGTACAGTAAAAGTGTGAATCCTGTCCGGTCTCAGGCATCAATACAAATCAAATTGTGTATGCAATCAAATAAAACATTTGTGCTGCTGGAATTCGTAGATACCAAACAGAAGGAATTCAGTGCCGTGCATTTTCAATCACTGTAACCCGAACCACATTTTATATCAGGAAATACTGAAACTACACCTTCATACTGACAACATGAATAAACCAGTTGATCATTGGTTGATTTGATGGCGTTCACTCTCCTTCACTAGTGACAAGATTCGTCTGCATAATTTATTTATTTATTTACATAAATAAAGTTTAATAGATATTTTAGATGACAGATTCTGACTACTGGTTTAACCATTTTGCATTCAATGACTTATACAATGAACTGATGCTGAGATGTTTTGGGGGTTAAAACTATTCAGGTGAAACCAGTATAATATATTTTGATCAACATGAACATAAACAACTGATAATGTAGGAAACAGCAGACACTTGTACACAGTCAATTAAATGAATGAAATGTACAAAAGCATTCGCAATTTAATCAAAGCAACACGAAATGTTCTTATGGTGAGCACAAATGACTCAGTGATGTGGAGGTTGAACAAGTAGTTTTGAGAATTTTATTTCTGATCTGAGAAACTGTTTCAAAGCGACTGAGAACAACGGCAAACCAACGACCTTCTGATCAGAAGTTTAACCTGTTATCCACTGATCTGCTAGTGTTATTTGATTTGGAGAGTCTATAGACTGAAATATTATCTCAAAAAAGAAAAGTATATTACATGCAATGTATCTTATTTATTGACACGGCCTGTAAAGGAGAGTCATTTGGGTAAATATTATCATCAAATTATTTCAAAGCAGATATTATCAGATCAAATATGTCAGTAAATGTAATCATCTTTTCATAAACAAAGACCTGAGAGAAAAGAAAAGCAGGAAACTGTGTTTGCATGCTTGCGTGTGTGTGTGTGTGTGTGTGTGTGTGTGTGTGTGTGTGTGTGTGTGTGTGTGCGCGCATCTGTCTATCTGTCTTTGGGGCAGAATGGAATAATAATGGCTCAGTGTGCAGTTCGGCTACATCACTGTGCTGTTTTCTCGCTCTTTCTGTGTGTGTGTGTGTGTGTGTGTGTGTGTGTGTGTGTGTGTGTGTGTGCAAGAGCAGAGAAAGGAGGTTTTTCTGAAACCCTCTGTGAGCCTGGTGCAGGCTACGTGACAGTGGCATCGTATTCACTCCACAACCCACACACACACACACACACACACACACACACACACACTTTCTCTCTCTCTCTTTCTCTCTCTCTTTCTCTTTCTCTTTCTCTGTCTTTCTCTCTCTTTTCTTTATAACAATGTATAAACATATATGGGAATGATGCTTGCTTTGTTTACTGCTAGGACAGCTGTCAGCCAGCAGGAAGTGCTTTGGAGCAACACAATGTGACTCAGAAACACAAACATCAGCAGGACAGAAAGGCACACAATCAGCACACTGTTATATAACGCTGTAATATGGGTCAGCCCCCCCCATCAATTCGACCTGTAATTCAGGAAACTGACCACATGGTGGAGCCAAATCACAGAGCGACTCTGGATATACTCTCATAAACCCAAGTGTACTCAGGATAGATAGATAGATAGATAGATAGATAGATAGATAGATAGATAGAT
>JAAIIK010000119.1:1090570-1102526 GCA_014706435.1 Silurus glanis
TTTTTTTTTTTTTTTTTTTTTTTTTTTTTTTTTTTTTTTAATAGAATTGTGAAAAATCTTATTGTATAGTGCATGCGTGCATTCTCGGCGTATTTGTCGGTTTTGCTTGCAACATGGGTATAAAATGACGATAGTATTCAGTGTCTTTAACTGTTAAATCTTTGTATTAGTGAAACTCAAGGTGCTAGTTTAAAGTAATCAGACTTTTGGATCTGCTTTTTGTTATAAATGTTATGTACAGGTGTTTGTGTGATCTTGTGTTCAGGCAGTAGCGAACATTGATGAGCTGTTCGACCGAGAGGAATTATCAGCGGCTCCGGACCCCGGATGGCCTGACTGCTTCAACTCGGGCGTGTTCGTCTTCTGCCCCTCCAATGAGACCTACGGAAAACTCCTTCAGTACTGTACAGAGCACGGCAGCTTTGATGGTAAGTAAACCCCTCTCCTTTCTTGCGTGCCTCTTCTGGGTTGTAAACATGGTTTAGGACCTGAGCTCCACAGAGCCTTTCTGTTTTTATATCTTTTATTACTTTGAGAGCTAAGCGACGTGAAATTTAAAGAACGGTTCAAAGCTGTAGAAACCTGTATACTAGCCGACTAGAACATTTGAAATGTTGGCAATAAAATGTAGACCTGCTGCAGACGTTCATAAAAGTTGTGGATTTGTGTTGCTTCAGGGGCTCGGCATCAGGAGTTTAACCTTTCAGAGCTTTAAAGTGCTTGAGCAACAGGATTTTGTAGTTAATATGGGAAGATGCAGTCAGTGTCGTTTGATCAAAATTGAATGCTGATCTTTTCCTATATTGGAGACACTGCTGTTCGTGAACTAGCAAACATTTCTATGAACACACCATGTTAACCCGGAGCTGATGTTAATGCAAGATATGCAAATTTATTCTGAAGTTAGGCACATTCAAACTACGTTTATTTCTGAAATGGCATATTTTAATTGTAGTACTAGATGGGCAAGAGCCTTAATTCTCAACTTTACCTCAGTGTTTTTTGTTTTCATATCTGTGGAGTCTAGGAGATGACTTAACTTGTAGACATGTCAGGAAATTTGGAATTGTTTGTAATACAGTGCCCTTGTGTCTGTTTGGAAATGTGGATAAAACCTTCCAAAATGCTTGAAACACCAATAGTATGAGAATGCGGTCATTGAAAACCCTGAAAAATTAGCTAGTGTGTCTTGGAAATGGTTTATGCTCCTGGGCCAAAACTGTCAATCTGTCTTGTTGGGAGACTTTTATTGGTCTTAATGAGAAATTGGTCAGAAAATGAAACTAATCCAATATATTTCCCTGCTTTATCCATCTTGATTCAATTTATGACCTCGTGCAGCAAAGAGTCTGGCAGATACCCAAATAATGACTAATACACCATATGGACAAAAGTAACCACCCACCCATCAGTATGTGCTTTTTGAACATCCCATTCACTGTTCTAACAGCTTCCACTCTTCTGGGAATATGTTTCGCTACATTTTCGAGTGTTGCTTGTGGAGATTTGTGCTCATTCACCCACAAGGGTGTTGGTTAAGTCAGTACTGATGTAGGTAAGGTGAGGCGGTCTGAGGTGCACTCGGTATTACGTTCATCCCAAATTTGTTCAATAGAGTTGTGGTCAGAGCTCTATAGCAGGAGATCTTCCACGCCAACCAATACATTGTACAATACCCCTCCCTGGACAACTAGTTGTCTAGTTAATTTCCAGGCGTCTCTCCATGTTTGGGAACCTGAATGAAACATTCTAAAACGGTAGAAACATGATGTATAATACATTTTTGGTTTAGATTTTAATAAGTTGTATTATATTACATGTAAAAGCCTATTATAAAATTAGATTTTTTTATTTTGTTTGTCTCAATATAAAAAATGTTGTACAACGAAGATCTTCTACTGTAGAGGTTTCCTTTTTCGCTTTCACTCGGATCTGTGGCCTACAATTTGAGCTTTGTACAGATTTGGGAGCATCAGGTTCGACTTGTATCTTGATTTGTAAGTTGTTTAGGGGGTTGTATAGTGGATTACAGCACAAGTGGCCAAAAGAAATTAATACATTAATCTTGAGGAGTTCCAATGTATTTAGTCACACTTGATAAAAATGGGCTTGTGTGCCTGGAAACAGCCCAAGTGTGAAGTGATCATGAACATGGCTTCATCATTGGCGTTTAAAAAATAAATAAATAAATAAAAAAGTACGGTGAAATCCTTTTTAAATGTTTACCTGGTGTTGAATCGAGTTTTTTCAGTGCCTTTGCTGTGCCTGTGTCCAGCATTGGCATGTGGCCATCTTCTCCTTCCAGATTTATGTTCAGCCTGGGTGTGGTGGTTCTTTCTGAAATGGCTCATTCTCACCATGGACTAGATTCTCAGTGTTCTACATTCCTGCCATCTGTTCAAGCTCAAATCTCTCTGAACAGCTTTTACGCTTGGTGACCTGATGGGTTTGCTGTTTCTCATGCTGACAGGTGTAATTTTACTGTCCTGTTTCATTATGCCCCATTAATGTATGAAACTTTAAAGCTTTTTTCCTCAGTGTTCCTTCTCCATGTGAGGAAATTGGACCAGAGTCAATGTGCAAACAAAAAGCCTTTTCAGGCTGCTTCTGTACTGCTGTTTTTAATGTAGTTGATTGTTAATGGGGTTAATAACCCTTTTATTGGTGTTTGTCTTGGCATAACTGCATGTTCAGCAGTCTTTTGTAAAGTGAGCCAAAGGACAAAGCTGAGCTGCTGATCTAACTTTAACAATAGATATGGTAGGAACATTGGTAGGAACATTTAAATATCTTGTTTTAAATCCAGTGTTCCTAGGCTAGGTTTTCTGTGTAGGAGGTGGTAGCTCATTTGGTTAAGGAATTGGATCTTTTGATGGGTCATGAGTTCAAATCCCAGCACCAAAACATCTAAATGGAAGTCGGTTCAGGTTGTGATTGGATATTCTGCTTCAGGGGATCAACATGGGAGCTTTATAGTTCAGAGCTTTACAAAATCCTACTTGATTTTAATCGATGTGAAATGTGTTTATCTTAAAATCTGTCAACAATTTCGCCAGTACACACGAGCAGTCTGTACCTTTTACAGGAAAAGGTGGTCAAACAGGCAGCCAGCAACAAGTTACCTCATGTTTCTGCAAGCTTTCTATAGATATCAGGCACATGGTATGTACATATACCCATTAGGCCACCTGCCTAATATTGATGCTTGATGGTTCAGGGCTGTTTTTGGCAGCAAAACGAGAACTAACATGAGCTCCTGTAGCTGAAATTGCTGAAGTCAGTCTGTTGGATCGGACTACACGGACCAGCCTTCGCTCCCCATGTGCATCAATGAGCCTCGGCCACCCTCAACCCTGTCACTGGTTCACCACTGTTCCTTCCTTGGACCACTATTGATACTGACCACTGCAGACCAGGAACATCCCACAAGAGCTGCAGTTTGGGAGATGCTCCGACCCAGTCGTCTAGATGTCACAATTTATCCCTCGTCGAACTCGAACAAGCCTAAGTGTAAGGATTTGAGAATCAATTTCTTCTGCTTCTAAGCTTAACACAACCTTATTAATGTTAATGTAAGTGGAATCCTGGCTCTTCTGTGAACAGGATCCAGTCTTGACATGGCAGTCTTGATGGACTTATGTTTTAATGACTTTCTCCTTCTTGTGGTTACAGATGAGTTTGATGTTTGTTTGAAGTCATGGATTTGTGGAGTATCTGGTAACGGATACTTATGGGAATTAAACAAATATGGTCTGAAAGCATGTCAACTATTTTATGGGTGTTTATTTTCAGTAGGATTGCTCTGTGGCATGCAAGATGAACACACTGACCTTTTTAAAAGTTTTCTTTTCTTGCAATATTACTGGGTAGCATGAAGCTTACAGCTTGTTTGAAAGGAATCTTGCAATATTCTGTGAACCTGCACAATATTACCCTTGAGTCCAAACATTTGACCTTTTTTTTTTTGAGCCATTTCTCTGAAACCTGTGGATTTATTGAACTGCCAAGAGCAAGACAGGTGTGTGCTTTTAAAGATTTCTGAGGTGATGAGTGGCAAGTGTTGGCTGTGTGTGTTTGGGCATGGGGGAATTGACTAAACCCATGGAAAAAGTGACCTTGAGGAGATTTGTTTTTATTTGCTTATAAGCGAAAGCTCTTGCGCTCATCCTCTGCCAGACTAAAGCGGCAGTTGGCAAGGTACATTCTTCCTGAACCCTTTTCATCCTCTCCAAATGAAGACTGTAGCTTGTGTAATGTTTGTACAGCCTCGAGCACCCAGGAGGATTTTCTGAGCCGTGTCAGGCTTCTGATAGTGTGTCTATTTTAAACTGCAGGCTACACTTTACTGAGTGAATTATTAGCAAGTAGAACAAGCGTACACAGATGTAGCTGCTGTGTATACGCATCTCATAGTGGGCCTATGGTATGGTGTCTGGCAAAGGCTCTGCTTGTACAGATGAAGCTGAGCTTTGTTTAATGTGTTTGAATGAGTAGTCACTCCTGTAGAAATGCATATCAGGGATGATTTTGGAGGGCCTACATAGGGAGATGCCTGGGGTCTGGAGGGTTCTAGGTAAATGGAAAGTTAAGGCTTGAAAGGTTCTAGGTAAATTGGGAACATGGTTGTGTTGGTGGGTTTAGGTGCATGGGGGTGTTTAGGACCTGGGAGCTTGGGCATAACCTGAGTTCTCTGCAAAAAAAAATTCTATACCAAATAATTGTTCTTACTAATGGGAATTTTTTTTTTTTTTTCTAACCATCTTTTAATGTGGACCAGACAACTACTGTGTAAATTTAATTGTCCCAATATTTTACAGCATAACCTCTAACCGTCACTCTTCTTTTTGTAGCCTGCACATGGATGCCATTAACGTACAGCTGTCTGACCTGTACTGTGTCAAATAATATTCCCTATATAGCACATGTGCGACAAGCCGGTCTTAATGTATGGGACTATTTTTAAAACGGGAGCGGTAGGCTGTCTGAGTGTGTCCTGATGGTATTAAGGTCAGAATGTTTTGTAATGCAACACTCGTCTGTGGTTAAACAATTGTAAGGAAGACGATGGAATGATGAATATTTATGATGACTTGGAATTAAAAATAAAAGCTGTTCCAATGGATCGTGTGCAAGTTTGGATGTTGCATGTGAATAAGCTCTGGTGTCCGGTTAAGAGGTTCCTTATAAAGCTTATGGAGAGTAAAGGGAGTAATTGGTGGTATTTTTTTAAGAGCGAATTAAGAATTGGAAGGAATTAGACATATAGACTATATACAGTTTATAAGGTATGGTGGGACGACGAAGTCTAATGTCTGGCTAGAGGGACGACTTTAGTTTACCAAATTTGTTCCAGCATGGGGTGTGTATACCAGATACTCATCTGCTGCTCATACCAGAGTTACTCTGTGCTCTGAAAAGCTACAGAGTAAATGAGTGCATTGAGATTCTGACCTTGACTAGGAACAATGGACTTTTGGTGAGTAGCAGGAATCAAGATGATCAAGTGTTGGCATGTTGAACCTGATATGAGAGCAAAATCTCAAAAATGAGATTTCATCCACCAAACTATACAAATGTTTATTTAATATAATTGTTTATCTATTAACAATTTCCGAGTGTTTTTAACTTGGTTAAGGTCATATTCAGTGGGTGCAAATTCTACAGTTGTACACTACTGGTCAGCTGCGGTGCTGCTCGTTCATCCCGCTTTAGATATCGGTGACTATGGTTGTATTCAATCGACTCTGCTGTTCACTGAAGCTTTAAAACCACATCACCATAATTCCAAGCAGATTACAGCACTTCATGCTTTTGTGACATGACTCATTGTCATGCTGGACGTGTGCGTCAGAGCGGGAATAAACTGTAGCCATGGAATGATGAAATTGTCTGCGTGAGGGGTGCCAGGAAAACGTTCACACCACCACCAAACTTTATAAAAATCTAGCTAATCTTTCATGGTCATGTTGGTACAAATTGTGCCACGGCTTCATCTTTAAAAACTAAGAATTGGGGAAATGGCGTATAAAGCCTGGGTGGCATTGCTTAATGTTCTAATATGCATTTGAACCATGTTTTGTGTAATTGCGCTACACTGGCTCTGCAGTGAATTGTTTCTTTGGCTGAAGAATGATCTACCGTTCACCAAGCTTTTGTTCAAATGGAATTTTGGCTCAATGATGTCTTGATCTTTCCACCACCCGTTGTCGCTTCATTAAATTTTCAACGAATGTTCAACTCTCTTTAAATCCACTGCTATGTGAGAAGGGCAGGTCGTTAAACGTGCTCTTGTCTGCTGTTCAGGTGGAGATCAAGGCGTGCTCAACGGGTATTTCAGCGACTGGGCGACATCAGACATCAGAAAACACCTCCCATTTATCTACAACATGAGCAGCATAGCGATCTACACTTACCTTCCTGCGTTTAAACAGTAAGTACCATGTCTGCTCTATAGCTTATTTACGGTATTTTTCCGTGTATAAGACTTATTCTAAAATCATTAGGCAAATTTTAGGGTCTAGACTTGCACACGGAAGTAAACTGCCCATACCTTGTCTCTGCAAACGGGCTTCCTCCAATCACAAGCCTTATGTAGCAGACGTCAGCTGATTCTGAACAAACCAATAAGAACGCAGATGCGACAGGGACCAGTAATGTAAAGTGTGATGCACACTACAGTGTAGTACTGGTATGTAAATGTTGGCTAATTACTAAATATTGATTTCTTAATTTTGGGGCAATTAAGTGGGAGTCGTCTAATACATGGGGGCGTCTTATACACGGAAAAATACGGTAGTCTGAGTTTAAGATTTGGGATTAGCTCGGCGTGTAGAGTTACAAGAAACCGGGGGTCACATGAACGCTGCCCTGTGACGACATGGCAGTAGGATCATCGGGTTTCACTGAGAGTCATGTGCTCCGTAGACACTGTGATGGCGAGAGAGCGATTAAATGTCCATGTGTAGGACTAACTCCACCAGCTGAAAATAGCAATGCTGATTAAAGGACCTCGGCTCGATGGGCTTGAGGAAGCGGGACACCCCTGTAGCTGCCTGGGTTTAAGGGCTCAGCCTAATGTCTATTTAAAAGTCTCATCTTGTCTCTAATGGAAACATGCACCAACTAGCAGCCAATCAAATGACTGACTGGCCTGGTTTTACAGACTTTGCTCAGGGTATTGTATTCCTTGTGCTGTGGATAGAGATGCAGGGGAGTTTTTGTCCTGGTATTTAAGCTCAATTGATACCAACCTGGCAAAGTGACGAAAGCTCTGGTCAGTGAATGTTAATCATGCAGCAGTTGGTTTCTTGTTGATATTGTGGCTGTGTAAACTGTTGTTCATTTGTTACCATGCTCATGACTTGATCTGCAATATCATCACCATCTCGAATTAGTTGAGGAGAAGGTGTTCAGGACAAGCTGAAACTACATTCACATGGCATGGAGTATATTAAGGATGTAACACAATACGTGCAGGACATCGGGTTAAGTTCAGTGGGACTGTGGTTCAATGGGACCAAACGACATTCTATTGGCTGGATATAAAGCTTGTTGGACAACCAAACTTTGTTCATTAATGGTCAGCATTCATACATCCTTAGCCACTATCTAAGGGCAAAGAGATTGTATTCTGCGATTTTTACAAAAAGCTGTTGGTACAAAAACATTAAGTTAGCCAAGTTAAAATCCAATCAGATTAAACATAACACTCCATGTAAAATTGTACTAAACTTTATTACAAAAAACAATAGGAAGATAAATATGTAAATCGATATTATATTAATAAATTATATAGCGCTCTTCACGCAATCTCCCATGTAAAAACGGCAGTGTCAGTAAATCGCCTCTAGAGGGTGCTCTCGTAATGACCGAAAGCCGGAAAAACTATCGCAGTGGATTTTTGCCAATCGTTCTAGCGATCAACTATCTGTGCCGGTTAATTGACAAATGATCTCATAGCATTTACTTTAGTCTTTGCTCTTCATGAACTTTTGTTCCACCTAATAGTACAAAAAGTATGTAGATAATCTTCACCTGAACTACAGTCTAGTGTACAGACTCTGCATCAGCTTTAACCACCTCCATTTCTCAGGTACGGCTCAAACGCCAAAGTGGTGCACTTCCTTGGAAAGACAAAGCCATGGAGCTACACCTACGACCCCAATCAGAGAAGAGTGCATGGAGATGTGCAGGAGGCCTCGTCACACCCTGGCTATCTCCTGGAGTGGTGGAGTCTTTACAGCAGCTGTGTGCTTCCCCTGAAGCAGCAGCAAGAACTGGCAGACCAGCCTTATGAATTCACAGTTCAGGTGAGCTTTCAACACCAGCACTTATGAACTGGAGAACACAGCTGAAGCATTAAAGGTAGTTGTATAACCCTGCACTCTGTTGTAGGTTAGTGCTCGAGCACATTTAAAAACATTTATATAGCAGACGTTTCACAAACTACACCAAATCTAAGGAAACATGGCTTAATTAACATTTTACTTTTGGTGAAGGCTGAGTATTTAAGGGTGTGTATGGAGAGAGGGATGGCTGAATAGAGATGTGGATAAATATATAGAGTGATGTAGATAGATGGCTATATAGAAATGTTGATGGATATAATAGAAAAAGCAAAGGTGAATTCTCTCATAATGCCTGATGTTGGCAAGGGACCCGAGCCCATTCCTCCATAAAGAGCTGTGCATCTTAAGCACGTCATATTGTAATGGACACTGTGTTGTGCACGTTTTCACATTTCTTTGCTCGCTCTGTTCTGGCAGGAGGAGTTTCAGCCTCAGGCTCTTCCTGGTCTGCCTCCTCTCTCCTCAGCAGAGCGTAAACAGCGCTGGGAACAGGGCCAAGCTGACTACATGGGAATGGACTCTTTCGACAACATCGAGAAAAAGCTTTCTGCCTTCCTGAAATAGTGTGAAGCGTGGTCAGGGGAGAGACGTCCTACAAGGGCTCCTTTACGTTTATTATTATTATTTTTTTTTTAGAGTGATGTTTTGAAATGTGAGCGTAGATACCATGGCTACAGTGCCACCCTGCCTGGTTTTCCTTCAGCTATGCAGAACTGTCACTGCAGCGTGCCAACCAACCTCGCCACCCGTTTTCTTTTCTTAAAACTTTTCTACACTGTGAAACTGCTATTCATTTCGACACTGTGCTGTTCACCAAAAAAAAAAAACTCTTCGTTTGTATTCCAGATAGTCATGTTTTATAAGCAAAGCAGAGTTCCACTGTCGTATACACAGAGGAGGTGACTCTACAACAGCACAGATTTCCATAACAGTGTACATGTTTCACGTTCACCAGTGAGCCGTCTTCAAATCTGTCCACGCTGATCACATGACTCGCTTAGTGACCTGCTCAAGCACTTTTGTGTTTTTTCTTATTTAAGCACTTAGATTTGAACATAGGGTTTTTTTTTTTTTTTTTGCTTGCTTGTAAACTGTTGCCTTGGTCTTACCCTGGGAGTTTACAGTCGATCACAGTAAATCAGTGTTCATGAAGTCTATAGTTCTGCGCAATTCAATCATGAAGTCAAACAGCCACTGTCCACATAACCTGAGGTAAACGCGCTTTACCTCTTCTGAAGCTGCTGTCTTCTGTCTCTCTCATTGCGAGTGTCTTACATTTTCATCTGCACAATAAACATTTGAGATTAAATTGTGTTGTGTGTCTTCACTTTACATAATCACTATACAGCATTGTGGCACTGGTTTGTGTGAACATGGGGCAAATCCCCAACAATTGTTTTATTTTTATTGAACTTTGTAACACTGTAAAGCCGTTTTTTCTTTCCATCTTTATAACCTCCAACAATGTATAATTTCAGTGCCTTTAAGTTTGTTCCTTATCAAAAAGTTGAGACCAGCTGTTTACTAGAAAGCACTTTTTTTTTTTTTTTTATCTACCTTAACACAATCTTCAATAGTCCCCTTGCACAGCAATAGAGCTCCCAGCGTACAGGACACAAAGATGTATCGGAAGTCGTCTTTTCGAAGTCAAGCACCTTCTGCTATTTGTGCTTTATCTCCACAATGGTGTCACAGGCGACCTTTGAGCTTAATCATCTTCAGGAAGAGGGCGAAGTCGACAGACCAATCTAGCAAATGGGGTGAATGCAGAAGTGAACTCGCCTTTCTGTCGGAGTTTGCGCTTTGGTCCGACTTGCTGTCCATGATGAAATCGCAGCCTTGGTAACACAAGTAGTCAGATTAGCACCGGGCTCCCAATGTACACAGCACTGTCTTTTGGCAAACTGACTTATGAAGGTTGGTGCACCCTGTGACTGTGCGTGCTGCCATCTGTTGGCTTATTACAAAACAAGTCTCGAAGCTTTATTTATTTTTTTTTTTTTAAATGCATAAGCCGGTGGTGAACTCCTTGTGCTGGCATGAGGAAGAAACTTTGAGAGGGACCAAGCTCAAAAAAGAACCCATCCTCATCTAGGTGGCACCGAATGGCCATTCATTACAGTTCTATCATTGCGGTATGGTGTTCACCAAGGCTTAGCAAAGTGTTTATGATCCTCTAAAAATAGAATGGTTCAGTCTAAAATGCAGGGTTGTGGCACAAAGCCATTAAAAACTGGAATCAGTCTGATTTTTCTTCCAGGGCATTTACTTGACATCCTTTCAACACTCATACACCAGTCACATCAGGATTTACAATATGTTTACACCCCCCCTGTCAGACCGCCATTTTATCAGTGATTTATAGACTTTATCACTAGTATAATCTGTCATCCAGCAGATCCTCTTCAAGCGTTCAATGATCTACATCCACGTTTCTATGACTGTTACTGTGTCTATAAAAGTATGTATATTGTGTGTAAACACACTGCTGATTGTTCAGATTCGCTTCTCTAACAGCAAACAGATGCTAGGAGTGTGTTTCTTTTGTGAAGGTCAGTGACCTGAAAGGAGATTTAATAGAGGCATTTGATTACAAGAATAACACTGGTGATGCTCTTTAACATTCAGGTGTGAACATCCTGTCCCATGTAAGAACCTCCACTCTCATTTGAAGATGTTCCACTTGATTTTGAAGTGTAATTGTGTAGGTTTCTGTGAGACTGTCAGCCACAAGGGTGTTCGTAAAGACAGGAAGTGATGTAGGTGAGGAGGTAGTCTGGGGTGCAGACAGCGTTCATTCATCAAAAAGGTGTTCAATAGGGTTGAGGTCAGAGCTCTATAGTAAAGATCGGATCATTTTAGTGAATCGGTTCTTTGAATCTCGATAACCAAAATGAGCGAATCTTTTTAGTTAATTTCGTTCATTTGATCAGAAATAAAACAATGTTAAATTTTCCATAATTAGATCTCCCAACATGTCTACAAACACCAACTTTAACTATAGTTCCAATAATTTATATATCCATATATAACTGCATAGTGTATATGGGAGTCACATGATCAAAGAACAAACGACTCGGACTAGAAGAGTCAATTCTGATTCATGTACGTAACCTACAGAGATTTTGCGAATGCTTCGCTCATGCGAGTCCAGTCACATTAAAGACTCTTTCAAAATTGTTTATGAAGGACTATTCATAAGCAGGAGATCTTCCACGCTAACCCATGTAAATCATATGAATTTACCTTAATCTTCATGGAGCTGGCTTTGGGGGCACAGAACAAGTTCGGATCTCCTAGTTCAAGTGAAGGGAAAAATTGAAGACATCCTATACAGTTGTGTGCCTCCAACTTTCTGGTACAAGTTTGGGGAAAAACCTCAGATTATAGTGAACAGGATGATAATTGAGGTTCCTAATAATCTTGCCTGGAAGACCACCGAGTTAGTGCCTTATTTTCTCAATCAAACCCCAACCGTGGAAATAGAAAAGGCATTAGAAATGATTATCATGACATCACTTTGATTCCCAATATAAACACATAATCCAGCTCAGCCCAATTTTACATTTTATATCTATCTATATCTATCTATATATATCTATATCTAT
>JAAIIK010000119.1:1110283-1130667 GCA_014706435.1 Silurus glanis
CACACACACACACACACACACACACACACACACACACACACACACACACACACACACATATATATATAAATAGTATATCAAGTATATTCACGCACGTGCAAACCGCAGCTGCCGTAAATAGTCGTAAAAAAAACCCTAAAAATAAAAAAACGTTTTACTGTACGTACTCCATCGGTTACTATAGTTACCATAGTAGCTCTGTATGTACAGAATCTCAGATGGTGGTCTTTAAAAATGAGTTTATTTACAATTAAATACATTCTATTGCCATATTTCTATCCCAAAACATTCCTCCTGACCCTTAGCTTCAATTCTTGTTTATTTAATACTTAATTTAATTCTTGAAATATAAAAGAAAATGCACCTTTGTGTTATTAAGTAAATTTTATACTACAAACGAAAAACAACAACAATAATAATAATAATAATAATAATAATGATGATAATAATAATAATAATGACGATAATAATAATAATGATAATGATAATAATAATAATAATAATAATAATAATAATGATGATGATAATAATAATAATGATAATAATGATAATAATAATAATAATAATAATGATAATAATAATGATAATAATGATAATAATAATAATAATGATAATAATAATAATAATAATAATGATAATAATAATAATAATAATAATAATGATAATAATGATAATAATAATAATAATGATAATAATAATAATGATAATAATAATAATAATAATAATAATGATACAAACACATTGTTGTAGGGTTGTTTTTTTTTTTTTTTTTTTTTTTTTTTGTAGTAAGTCGCTCTGGATACGGGCTTCTGCCAAAATGGCGTAAATGTTTCGATAGCTTTTTGTTCTTTTATTTGGCTGTTCAAATGCTTTGTGTGCTCTGTATTAGTGATTTTAATCTCAATTATAGAGTCACCCAAAAGTAAATACTGGGTCTAAGTTGAGGGCCGAACACCAGTCATTTTGCTCGAGTGAGATGTTTGGCATCATTTATAGGTAAAGTGCTTTACACTAGTCACATGTACGTTACAGCACAGTGAAATTCTGTCCCAGCGATGTTAGGAACCTGGGCTCTGCCAAAATACAGAACAGAGGGTCAAGGGCCTTGCTTAAGGGCCCATTAATGTCAGCTTGGCAATACTGAGACTTGAACCCCTGACCTTCCAGTAACCCAGAGCATTAACCACTGAGCTCCTACTTCACTAAACTATATAACTATTAACCACACTTACTGATCAGAAGTTTGGTGATTCAAGCCCCAGTATCAACAAGCTGACACGGTTGGGCCCTTGAGAAAGGCCCTTAACAACCCTGTGTATCATGGCTGATCCTGCTGTCTGACCCCAGCTCTATCCATCCATCCATCCATCCATCCATCCATCCATCTATGCATCTATGCATCATAGAGTCAAACTTTTCCAGTTATAGTCAAAATCTGCTATTACCTTGCAGGCTGGATAGATGATGGATCTGTGAGCTGGAAGTGCCTCAAGTGCTTTGATTTCCACATGTTCTTGCTCAACAGTAGCAGCTCACTTCCCGTATTCATGATTCATGATGCTGTGTGTTTTCCCAAAACTCCCTGCTTTTCTCAAGAAAAGTTTGTGAAGAATTGGTATGAGTGTGTTTTCTGAAGCACTTTGCTATTCCATCTTTATACATGTTCATGGCTTCATTAAGAAGAATCAGCGATATCGGGCTCAGACGTGTCAGGTATCTCCCCCAGTGAGCGTCTCTCTATCACTGTCAGCTCATCATCATTCTAAACATGTCTCATAGAGAATACAGTGCTGGCTACATGGAGAGATGGAGAGAAATCCTCCAAAGCTCTTGTTAAACCTCAATGTTCAGTGTGCAGCTCTACATTACACATGCATCTACTGAACTAAGGAAATGTCAGGTTTTGTTTGGGTTTGGATTGAAAGTTTTTAGAGAAATCCCATCATGGTTTTGCCTGATTGGGTTTAATAAATTAAATATTTACTTACTTTACTTCTGACTACACACCTATCTACCTACCAAACCTTTTTCAAACCAACCTACCACCTTTTACCCACCTGCACACCACTTTCATACCCACCACCAACCTGCCACTTTCTTACTGTTTACTGTAGAGAAATTTTGGAGAAAATTATCTTAGTCCAGGTTTACTTAGCATTAAAATAACTAATGCCAATATCGTCTAGCGTTACTTAGTATCTAATCTCAGTAGTGGTAGTCTAACAGTCTGTTAGTGTAGAGTCACTTCAGATTAATTTAGGACAATAAAAACATATATAGCAGAATATAACCTTCACTTTTGCACAAAGCGATATGCGAGCTTTACGCATTAAACCGTGTATAACGGAAGTAAGTAAATCATTAGTTGAAGTCGAATGAAAAACACAAAAAGAGAGGTGTAAAATAGTAGCAGCTCGACATCGAAGGCCAGAAAAACGATTTGATGTTTTTAAACTGGGTATCATACAGGAAAAAGTCACAGGAACATGTAACTAGGACCGGCAGGAGATTAGCGAGACTTCCAACAAAGAAAGAGAAATTGATGCATTATACGAATATGTGAATGAGATAAAATGAGACTTTAAAGGTAGAGGAGGAACCTCGTGGAAATTTGAAATTTGATCAAAGTATTCGTACCTACGATAATCCGCGGCTCCTCGTTTGAAACGGTGAGTTGCTTATTATCTTAAAATTCACGGGAATCCGCAGAGGGACCCGAACGTTCAGGAACTGTTAGGAATAAAATTTTTAGACCAACAAATTTCATAACAATTTTTTAAACACGTTATTGTCTTATTCATTTGAAGTGAGAAATAAAGCATTTATTAGAGGCGATAAGCGGAGGCGGAGGGAAAACTCGTTTTTTGCTATCACTCCTGTACACTACGTATCCGTAAACTTTACATTTTTGACTTTTTCTTCTTTGCTTATCTTAATTTTCATCACAGTCTGCGCTTTCTGGCTTCGCTTCGCCATCTAGTAGCGGCGTCTCGAGCTCGTACCTCAATTTTTTGCTCGCGTTACAAAGCAAAAAATCGAACGAGTGACCGCTCGTACCTCGGAAAACTCGTACATTAATGCACTCGTAGGTCAAGGTACCACTGTAGTTGCTTTCTGCTACCAACCTACCACTTTCCTTAGCTAACTTTATTTCTACCTACCAACAAATCTATTAAATTATTTACTTGCTTCTTACCAACTTATTTGCTTCACCTGTCTGTAAACCGTCCTACCAGCTTTCTTACTAACTCATTTGCATGCTGGTTTGTTTTCAGTTCCTACAGTTCATCGAACTAAAGTTTGTTCCAAACATGTAGTCAGGCATGATCGATCGATGAATCATGAATCCTCAGCGCAAAACCGCTGATTATCATCTCGTCTCGATTCAGAATGAAGCAAATAGTCTGATTGTTGTTTTTTTTTAAGTCACTTCAACTGCATTTTGCTCTACAGACACATTAACGTTTTTGTGTGTGTGGATTGTTTTGGGCCAGTGTGTAATAAGAGAGCTGTAGGTGTGTGTGGGTCAGAGTCCATAACAGGGAGTTAAAGAGAAACACAGATGACGTCAATGTGAGATGTTACATAACAGGATTTGAAACGTTCTTATCGTTCTTACTTTATCAGTGAATCTTTTTTAAAATGTCATTTCGGTACTGTTTTAAATTCGCATCCTGTGATTATTATTACATACTGTGGGTGTGGCTTATGTGGGAAAATCTAAGAACCATTAATGACCACAATTTAGCACCTAATCTCATACTGTCTGGATTTACATTTGCACTTTTTCAATCATTTTCGTTTCAATGCTGGATTTTGCACCATCATAAGAGTTTATATCAGGGGTGTCAAACTCAGGGCCACTCAGGAGTCTCACTGATAAACACCTTCACTCAATCCTGAGGATTTTCTCAGCTCAGAGCCTAAACCCAGACATGATGCACTTGCATCTAAGAAGAGATGCAGGTATCTGGTTTGAACCAATGTGCATCAGAGTAAATCAGAGTGTAGCAAACTGAGATTGAGTGAATGTTGTCTTTATGCACTTTTTCTACTCCAAGGCATGAACTTTTAATGGTTGAAAGATTGCTTCTTTTTTTTTTTTAATTGAAGGAAATTATTATTATTTTTGGTTGTGTTGTTGGCCTGTGAAAAAAGTTTTACATTAAAAAGGAATTCGAAAGGCTACGGAGAGAGAGAGAGAGAGAGAGAGAGAGAGAGAGACGAATACCACTGATGTGTGTTTTATTTTAAATTTAATTTCTCATGTGTTTATAATATTAAACTTTGGTTGTTCCAGATTCAATATTTATGCAAAATTAAAGTTTTTTTCCATATGAAAAGGTTCAACATTACATATCTGGAGAGACGGAAAACATGCACCATTGCAGTAAATTTTTCAATAAATATTGAGTTTGGCCCGCGACTTCGTCCCACTTTTTAATTTTGGCCCACTGTGAATTTGAGTTTGACACCCCTGGTTTATATGAACATTTGGAATTGACACAGAGTTTCACCCTAGATAATTTATATAATATAGCACATATAGTGTAAGCTTTTTATTTACGATTTTTCTGTTCATTTGCAAACTTATTTTACATTCATTTTTCCATATTTATACACACACACACTATATTTCCAAAAGTATTGACCTTTCCTGTTATATGTGGTTCTTTTCCAAACTGTTACCACAAAGCTGGAGGCACTCAATCGTACATGACGTCTTTAGATGCGCTTTAGACGTGTTTAGATGCCCCTGTGCACAAAGTGAGCTCCTTGAAGATCTGGTTTACGTGCTTTGGAGAGGAAGATCTTGAGTGGCCTGCTATAGAGCTCTGATCTCATCCCTACTGAACACCTTTGGGATGAATGTGAACACTGACTGCACCCCAGGTCTCCTCACCTACATCAGTACCTGACTTTCATAATACCCTTGTGTCTGATGAACACAAATATCCATAAGCACACTCCAAAATCTAGAGGAACATCTTCCCAGAAGAGTGGAGGGAATTATAAGAGGAAATTTTGACAAAATGTGGAATGCAACACTCAAAAATCACATACCGTACTTATGACCAGGTGTCCCAATACTTTTGGCCATTTATTGTGTATGTATTGTGAAGTTTTACTTTTTTGGATTTTCTGTTAACCTGATTTTCCTTTGTTGCTTTAATGTTTATTACACATTTCACTGCTCTTGATGCTTTTAGCCACTAGATTAAAGCCATCAGTTCAATGAAAAGCTCCTTGTGATGTGAAACAGTGTGTGTTTGAGGAGTAGAAGAGTAAAAATGTGGTCTAGAGGAACTGAAGATCAAACTGCCAGTCTAACAGGAAGGTAAGAAAGTCAGCAAGTAACGTTGTTGTGTCATTTCCTCCCGCAGGTTGAGGGGAAGGCGGTGTTCATCACGGGATGTGACAGCGGATTCGGCCACGCTTTAGCCAAACACCTCCATAAACTGGGCTTCACCGTATTTGCCGGATGCTTCCTGAAGGTAGCGTGTTGCAGAGCTGCTTTGTTTTATCCGAATCATAATAAGAGCAAGTGCGCAGGGAATGTGTGAAAATGTTCTCAGACACTTCTTTTCTTCAGCCCTGCTTTACCGATCAGTGTGATTATACAACGCACCGAGAAGTAATTTCCGATTATAGCGTAATCAATATTACGGTTGCAAAGGGGCGGAAAATGTCGAGGAAAATTCCGGGAACTTTCTGTAAACTTTCCATTAGAACTTTCCAGGAGTTTTTAGGAATTTATTATAATTTATGGTAATTAATTAAAAATTGTAGGATAATTTATGTAAACTATTATAAACGAACAAATATAAACGTTTCGTTTGGTCATAAGCTGACATGGATGCAAACGAATACAGATTACATTTAATAAATTCAATTTAATTGTATGTAAAACAATTATAACAATTATAGGCATTTCCTAAAATATATTTCACAATATTACTGTTTTTTTCTGTATTTTTTATTAAATTAATGGCTACTGTATAAAGACATATTGGTATTTGCAAGTTAAACTTTAATACCATAGATTATTTAAATGGATGTAACTTTTTACACACAAATGCAGAACTGCTTCAATATTCCTGTAAGTGTGTAGTGTGCATGTGATTGATGAATTTTCAGGGTAGAAATTCAACTGAAATTGCATTAAATCTGGTCGTTTTAACCAAAATTATTTTTTCCCAAATGCATTTAAGTTCCCTGTTATAGTCCAACCTGAAATTTTGTAAATTCACAGTTTATTCCCATTCATTCCCTTTCCAAATAATTTCATATTTTTGTTCATTCCAATTGGAAAGTTTTCAGTGTTTCGAAAAGTCCTGGAATTTTGCAACCCTAATCAGGAGACAGATGATCCACTGTGGAGACACCTAATGAGAGCAGCCAAAAGAAGAAGAAGATAAACTCTGTGATTGTTTCCTTCTGCTTTCCTACTAACTAATTCTCCAAACTCGAGAATGAATCATTCCTGTGATATTGTTGAAAATGAGTGGATGGAGGTGTGCAGCTGTTGTCTGAGACACGGTGAGAGTACATGTGTGAGGCGGTGTTGAGTGTGTAACGTGGTGTCGACCCACAGGACCAGGCTGGTGAAGGGGCGACGGAGCTGGAGAACATGCACTGTGACAGGCTGAAGGTGGTGCAGCTGGATGTGTGCAGTGACGAGCAGGTCTCTAAAGCTGTGGAATTCATTAGGGCCAACCTGGAGAACCCAGAAAGAGGTGTGCAGTCATGTTTGTACTTTCCATCCATCCATCCATGCATCCATCAAACCTGTTCCAGCATGACATTGCACAAAGCCAACTCCATGAACATATACTTTGCATTGTGTTTTGTATAATTGCATATTTCATTCTTACAACTAAACAGTTAAGGGTTAAGGGCCTCGCTCAAGGGCCCAGCAGTGGCATTTTGGTTGTGCTGGGAATTTAACTCATGGCCTTCTGTTCCAAAGTCCATCACCTGAACCACCAAGAATCCTCTTCCCACCAACAGGGTTGAGGTCAGAGAGTCTATAGCAGGGGTGGCCAACCCGCGGCTCGCGAGCCGCATGCGGCTCTTTGGCTGGTTTCATGCGGCTCTTACGTTCATATCGAAGTTTGTGTTTGTTTGTTTTTTAATGTGCGTGTTCGCTTCGCTTCGCTTGAGTTCAGTGCGGTATTTTTAAGACTTAAATGAGCTTAGCCCCTACTGGGAAACTTTGCGGTATATCAGACCTGGGCAAACTACGGCCCGCGGGCCACATCCGGCCCTTTGTACGTCCCTGTCCGGCCCGCGTGAGGGCCAATCATAAATTACAGGGAAAATTTTCGGCCGAAATACCTAAATTACCGAAACAACACGGCAGAAACACAATTGTAATGACGCAATAAAAAAGCGCAGGCAGCACACGGTTATCTGGATAAGAGCCAACATGTCTGCGGTGTGCGGATAGCGATTTGCAAAACATGCAATGCTGAAATTTCAAGAGGGGGTGTATCTGCAAAGAGTTTCTCCAAGTCGGGTTTAATTTATCACCTGAAATCCAAACATCCCGATTGCCATTCTAAATATGAGAAGAACGCGGCGCAGAAAAGTAAAGTCAATCCGAGCATGCGCACTCCGTCTGTAGAGGACGTTTTTGAAAAGGCAGGAAAGTTTTCCAGTGATGGTGCCAAGGCAAAAGGCATAACACAAAAAAATTATGGATTTCATTGCCTTTTGAATTGAATTTTCATTTCGGTGCATCCCTAAAATATTATCGTTGGTGTGGCCCTCTAACACAATTCAGGTTTCTCATGTGGCCCCTTGTAAAAATTAATTGCCCACCCCTGCGGTATATTCATCTCACGCACATGCGCATTTGACGAAAATACCGTATTGAACTCAAGCGAAGTGAACACGCACATAAAAAAAAAAACACTAACAAAGTCTGTGTTTTCTACCCTGAAACACGTGAAATCAAAGCTTCGATCTGTTCTGACTGACACCCATGTGAAAGAATTGCTTCGAGTGGCAACAACGGAATACGAGCCAGATTTGAAGGGGATTGTTCAAGGCAAGGAATGCCAAAAGTCCCACTAAGTAACATGCATAGTAAAAGAAAAACGCTATTGTAAATGATTATATTTTTGTTTGTGGACTTGGTTAAACTAAGAGTTTGTGTGTGT
The DNA here is from genome assembly GCA_014706435.1 of Silurus glanis. Taxonomy (NCBI): domain Eukaryota; kingdom Metazoa; phylum Chordata; class Actinopteri; order Siluriformes; family Siluridae; genus Silurus; species Silurus glanis. The sequence goes on from JAAIIK010000119.1 coordinate 1,118,449, forward strand.
GAGACAGTGCACACAATGTTCATTGTTGAAAATGACTGTCCTGTGGTCTTAGAACTGTAGGAGTCAATTTCTGTCATTATGTTGGTGTGTGACATTTACAATAAATCTGGCTGAGCAGAGGTGTTTGTGTGTGTGTGTGTCTGTGTCTGCGCGCGTGTGTCTGTGTGCGTGCGTGCGTAAGAGGAAGGGATGGGTGATGTTCATGTGTGCCCATGTGTATGATGTGGCTCTTTGCGGTAACACAGTAAAAAATGTGGCTCTCGGTCTCTGACTGGTTGGCCACCCCTGGTCTATAGCAACAGATCTTCCACTCCAACCCATGTAAAGCATCTTCATGGAGCTGGCTTTGTGCACAGGGGCATCGTCAAGCTGGAGCTGGTTTGGGTCTCCTAGTTCAAGAGAAGGGAAGCTGGAAAAGTCCCATATAGTAAAAATAAATTGACTTTGGATCGACAACAACAGCAACAACTCCTCCTCCTCCTCCTCCTCCTCTTCATCACATCTCATAGCGTCAGTGATGTTTTCTGTATTTGCCTGAGGTCCGATCAGAAGTCCATCATCTTAACCACTGAGCTTCCACTTCCCTTTCTTTCTCTGCAGGTTTGTGGGCCGTGGTGAACAACGCTGGTGTTTCCATGTTCGGGGAGGTGGAATTCACCACCATGGACACGTACAAGCAGGTGTCAGAGGTCAACCTTTGGGGAACCATTCGAGTGACTAAAGCCGTTCTGCCTCTCATCCGCAGAGCGAAAGGTAACACACTTTCACAAACAAAACAACACACACACATATTCAAGCTGGTTAACATGAACTTCTACTCAATGCATGGACGTAGTTTAGTCGCCAGTTCATTCAAAACCTCTGGAGTTTGTTTGGAAAGAGTTCTGAAGGTCCAAAAACATTTTTATAAATCTTTATCTTTAAAACTAATGTGTAGAGTGAAAGTTTTTTGTTTGTTTGTTTTTTTTTAGGTTTGTTTTTGGAAATGTACTGATTTGAGCCGTTTCATTGGAGATCCTTAAACTTTAAAGATCCAGAGAAGATCTCTTGAAGAACCCTTTTCTAAAGTGCATCTTGTCACATGATGTTACATGTTTTATTCAAGGGTTCTTTATTGGTGCTTATTCTCCAAAAAAAAAAAAATCTACTTAAAAATGTTTATGATGGCACCGTGGTAGAAACAACTAGGAACCCCTGAAAGGTTCCATGTACCCCATCAGAAATTATTCACAAAAGTCAGACAACGTTACAAGTAGAACATATTTATGGAAAGCTAAGAACCCTTGATTATTTACTGAATCCCTGAAGAGCATATTCCCTTCAGAGAGTATGTTCTTCTGGGGTTCTCTGTAGTCATACCGGATGGATGGATTCTCGCCTCCTTAAAGACTTCTACATGGAAAGCACACAGATAGAAAACACTATTGTAGAAACCAATCAGGAACCCTTGAAGGTTCTGGATAAGTGTGTGGTACAAACTCCTAATTACTGATAATTATTTACATTTTAATAACAAGAGCCTGGCAGATGTTCAGCTCATTTAGAAAACCCACCTTCGTACACTCTTGGTACACTCTTAAGAAAAACAGGGTTCTTTGTGTTCTTCTTCTAAAAGGGGTTCTACTTGGAAACCTTTCTGACAGAAAACACTGGTATAGAAACAACCAGGAACTTAAAACTCCACAACAATGTTTTCTGTCACAAAGGGTTCCAAGATTAAAGAACTCTTGAATTATCCACGGAAACCAACAAACAGTGTAGGTCTTGAAGTTCAGTGCACTCAGGTTCCTCTAGGGTTCTTAAAGGATTTAGTTAATAATTAGGGATTCTTGGCTTCTTAAAAGTTATGTTTAAAAGTCTTTCTGAAAAGAAACCCTTAAAGACTTTATGTTGAACCCTACAAAGTGTTCGATCACAAAGGGATTCCAAGAAGAACAACCGTAAAGAACCTTTTGAAGAGCATGTACTTGGTACACTTTTAGATAAAAGGTTCTTGTTTTTTTATTTTGAGGTTTATTGTACATACACGGGTGAATTAACTCCAAATTACTGTTCAGGTCATCTAGAAAAAAACGTCATACATTTTTATGGGTTCTTATGGGTTTGTAGGATAATTAAGATTTAAAACCTTTAAAAAAAATACTAATGTGCTCTACTTTTGATAATAAACCTGAACAAACAAACAAATAAATAAGACAGGAAACATCCTACTTATATGGAAGTCCTGCATTATATTTCCTTTCTTTTTTGTTTTCTCGTTATTACGACTTCAATTTGTTAAATAATTAGTGGATTATTAATTAATTAGTTAATTAATTAATTAAGTGTTTATTATTAGTTAATTAAGTGTTTATTATTAGTTAATTAATTAATTGATTATTAATTAATTACTTTATTATTATTATTAGTTAATTAATTAATTGATAGTCATCAGTGCTTAATTTTTTCCGTGTACTGGGCGTAAGAGCATGTTCTAGAGGCAGCATGATGGATAATAACCATAAGCATGTGTGAATTGAAAAATTCATTCGAGATCACAAAAATTGATAATGCGACTCCATGTACTTACGTTGAAAATGGGAATTATTCTATGTATTTTGGAAAACTCTTTTTGTCATTGACCAGTTCTTGATCAGTAAATAAAAGGTGAAAGTTGCTGCTGTGTTCCAGGCCGTGTGGTGAACATAGCCAGCATGTACGGCCGGATGGGAAACGCTCTGCGCTCCCCGTACTGCATCTCCAAATACGGTGTGGAGGCCTTCTCCGACTGCCTCCGGTACGAGATGAAGGCCTGGGGGGTCAAAGTGTCCGTCATTGAGCCCGGAAACTTCATCGTGGCGACGGGGATCCTGACCCGCGACATCGTGGCCTCTACGGCCGAGAAGCTGTGGAAAGAGGCGCCCCCTGGTGTTCAGGAGGACTATGGAAAGCCCCACTTTGAGCAGTACATGGCCCTGATGCGCTCCTATTGCAATAGCGGCCAGCGCGACGTCACGCCCGTTTTAGACGACATCACAGACGCCGTCGTTTCCAAACGGCCGTACACGCGCTACAACCCCATGGAGCCGTACTGGTGGATTCGCATGCAGGTCATGAGCCATCTCCCAGGAGCCATTTCTGACCGGTTGTATTTCTAAAGCGTTCTGATTCCTCCCTCGTTCTCTCTCTCTCTGTCTCGCGCTTTATCTATCTATCCACATGATGACTGAGGGTTACTCTCACATGATCATTATCAAACTTTGCTCGCATTCGCAAAACTTTACGTCATCTTTAACACGCTGTGAAATGAAATAACACGTTTTTTTTGATGAGTTCTGTGGGTCTGCTCAGGCATTCCAGATATTCATGTTACATGTGATGATAACCAGCATTCTGATTTCTAGGGATTACAGCTGATACGAAACTCAACATGTGGTCTCTCCGAATAACAAAAAAATAGAAGCATAGATCGCAATTTTAAATCCCTAATCAGAGAGCAAATAGTGCTCTCCTCTGAGCGCGTCACACCGTCCTGACTCGACGTCCTGGTTTCTCGTGTCTCAGAGAAGGTCTGGGATAGCCTTCACATTCCCCGTTGGGCGTTCTGATTGGTGAGCAGGAGATGAAGAATAACATAACACAATTCCTCTTAACCTTTTAAAACCACGATGTACAGAACATCACACACAAACTCAATAAAGACAGACAAATGAATAACTGCAGAAAGGCCACACCGCAGACAGGATTTGCATTTCACACATCGGAAAATCCAATTAAATCGCCCAGATCGCCCGTGCAGGAGCTCTCGAAGTACAGCGCAACATCGATGCACCGAAAAACAATCAAAAATACATTTACAGGGAATAAATAACAACAGAATTGACCTTTACAGACATTGTTAAATATTTCAATCCCTGCTGCCAAGATGCTCATGTGTTGTTCACGGATCATGGAAAGTAAAACTTATTGTCACGGGCGGTCGGATTTATTCACACACGTTAAAGATATTAATTAAAAGCATCTTTCTTTTCACTTTTTTATTTAAAGTTAGGGCTGGTTTTAATTCGAATTTGCATTTTAAAAACGTTGACGCACGCATCCAATCAGATACATCGTCATTGCACCAATGGCAGAATGAATGAGACAATATCTTCCGACCACATGATGGCGCACCTGATTAACCGCTCACGTGTAAGAGCCTTCTATGAAGGAATGTAATGTAGAAATATCCTCATGGAGACGGACGGTTCTTCACGTCAGGACGACATTGTGCCTGAGAACGTAACGATTCCTCTGAAATCAGACATTGAGCACCCCCATATAACCAAAATGGCACGATCCTCGTTTCATAACATCTCTGTGGAGATTCGACTGTGAGATCGGTTGTCGAATCAGACTTCTACTACTATCGAAGCATCAAATCTTCGACTATTTGGGTGTCTAAAATAATGCAATTAAACGTTTACTGTCTGACAGGCGGTAGCAAAATGCTGCTTTTATGGCGTGTGTGTGTGTGTGTGTGTGTGTGTGTGTGTGTGTATATCAAAACTTCAGGAAGCTCCAGAGCAATATATAAGGCATGTGGAAATAAAAGACCTGGAGATTGCAAAACAAAAATTTTTAATTAAATGAAATTTAAAAAATAAATAAATAAAAAACCTGCAAAAATCGGGCTGAACGCTCAAAAGACAAAATGTTAGATTCAAGATTTTTATTTGTCCCCAAATAATTATTTGTTTGGATACATCCCATAATCGAATGCGTTCATCTCCGGGTTCTAATGATATTATAAAGATAATTTCATATAAAGTAAGTGAATATATAGAAATATTTTCCTATGAATGTTTAATAAGGACTAAACAAAAAATCTTTTCAAATCTGCTTTCCAAATGCATGAATAAAAAAAAAATAAAATTTATAATAATAATTTTTTTTATTTATATATATAAAATAAGGCTGTGAAAGTAAATGAAAAGGCGGACCTAATGAAAAGGGTCAGATACGCTGTGCACAGGAATCCGAGACTGAAAATAAGACTGACTGAAGATTTGATCAGCCCAGAGTTCTGTTTTTTTTATTTTACTTGCAATTGCACAAATCCGTCACTAATCACTTCAGCGATATCGGTCATTTGACATGGTTTAAACGAGCAGAGTTATATGTAATTATTGAGATCAATATTATCGTCAATACTCCCCCAGTGTTATTGAGAGTATTGATCTCTGTCACATGATCCTCGTCTTCCACAAGCTCACTTCAGTAGCAGAGTTCAGCTGTTCCTCACCCAGTGTGAAGCTCCTGCACAGCTGTTTCTGTTTCAGTTAATGACTGGGATTCACCCTGCGTATGAAATTGATATCTATCACCTGCTTTGTACAATTGTTTAATCATTCACCAGACTCTGTTCTCACAAAATCCCTGACTTTGTGCAGAAAATAAGAATTGAAGGCCAAAGTGTTGTCACACCAAATACTGATTTGAAATGTCTTTTCTGGTTTCCATTTTGTTAAATAAATTCTTCACTTATTTTTTTATAAGTGTTAAAAGTTCTGCACGGTGTTTTGGTCATGTTTTGTGTACGAGGAGGAAGCAGATCTGCGTGAAGCGCCTGCTGTCAGTCTGTGGTCTGTTTTCAGTTAGACAGCAGACCACCACGGGATAAAAAGGGCCGCCTGTGGTCGTGTCCGAGTCCAAGTCTGTGAAATAAAAGTGAAGTGAAATTGAAGTGAAGCGCATCGAAGAAGCGTACCGCTCTCCACAGCGTTCTTTCGCGCGATAGGAATTTGATTCGAGCGATTAATTCGATGGAAAAAAAACACGAAGTCTCATCGATCAAACATCGTCAAGTTCTAAAATATGAAACTGTTTTCAGGGGACAAAAAGCTCAAATATCTAAATAGATTTTGTTTTTTGTTTTTCTGTGAATGATCCGGTTCGATAAATGAGTCTCAGTGTTTCCTTTTGGAGGTAAAACCTGCTATAGGTATTAAACACCAGTGTTCAGTGTTTTTTGGGGTTTGGCCAATAGAGGGAGTAACTGTGTCTTGTGCTTTTAAAATCTAATTTGTTACGCTTTTTGGGAATTTCTATATGTAGTTTTGCTACAATAAAGGTGCTTTGAGAAAGAAAGTGTCTTGTTCGCTTACTGTATTCATCATGTCGTCTTCACACGTGTATTTGTTCCTCATTCGCCAGAATGTAAATCAGAGGTTCCCAAAAACAACTAACAATTAATTAGCTGTCAGTTGCAGACCCTTTAAAGTTGTGAGGTGGAACATTGACTCAAATCAACACCTCCTCAAACCATTGGATATTCAGGGTTCATGAACCTGCTATAGAGGTCACTACTATTAGAGAATACATTTGTCCTGAGGGGGTCCACAGTGATGGTGGTAGCTGTCAAAGGAACATCTAAAGAGTGGTTTGAAAAAGTGTTGGCTTCCAGATTTTTTATTTTTTGCACGTTGGTCACACTAAAGTTTCAGATCATCAAACTAATTTAGATATTAGTAAAAGATAACACAAGTGAACACAACATGCAGTTTTTTAAATGAAGGTTCTTATTATTGGGGGAAAACAAAATCCAAAACTAAATGGTCCTGTGTGTTTGAAAAAGTGTTAAAACTGTTGTTTATCACACCTGAGTTTAATTTCTTTAGCCACACCCAGGCCTGATTACTGCCACACCTGTTCACAATCTAAAAATCTCTTAAATAGGACCTGCCTGACAAAGTGAAGTAGACCAAAAGATCCTCAAAAAATAGACATCATGCTGAGATCCAAAGAAATTCAGAAACAAATGAGAAAGAAAGTCATTGAGATCTATCAGTCTGGAAAAGGTTATAAAGCCGTTTCTAAAGCTTTGGGACTCCAGCGAACCACAGTGAGAGCCATTATTCACAAATAGCAACAACATGGAACAGTGGAGAACCTTCCCAGGAGTGGCTGGCAGACCAAAAGTACCCCAAGAGCACAGCGATGACTCATCCAAGAGGTCACAAAAGACCCCACAACAACATCCAAAGAACTGCAGGCCTCACTTGCCTCAGTTAAGGTCAGTGTTCATGACTCCACCATAAGAAAGAGGCGGCAAAAATGATCTGCATGGCAGAGTTCCAAGACGAAAACCTCTGCTGAGCAAAAAGAACATAAAGACTCGTCTCAGTTTTGCCAGAAAACATCTTGATGATCCCCAAGACTTTTGGGAAAATACTCTGTGGACTGACAAGATTAAAGTTGAACTTTTTGGAAGGTGTGTGTTCTATTACATCTGGAGTAAAAGTAACACCGCATTTCAAATAAAGAACATCATACCAACAGTAAAACATGGTGGTGGTAGTGTGATGGTCTGGGGCTGTTTTGCTGCTTCAGGACCTGGAAGACTTGCTGTGATAAATGGAACCATGAATTCTGCTGTTTACCAAAAAATCCTGAAGGAGAATGTCCGGCCATCTGTTCGTGACCTCAAGCTGAAGCGAACTTGGGTTCTGCAGCAGGACAATGATCCAAAACACACACCAGCAAGTCCACCTCTGAATGGCTGAAGAAATACAAAATGAAGACTTTGGCGTGGTCTAGTCAAAGTCCTGACCTGAATCCTATTGAGATTCTGTGGCATGACCTTAAAAAGGCGTTCATGCTCAAAAACCCTCCAATGTGGCTGAATTACAACATTTCTGCATAGATGAGTGGAGCAGAATTCCTCCACAGTGCTAACAGACTCACTGCAAGTTATGTTGCCCAAACAGTCATTAGGTTTAGGGGCAAAAACTTTTTCACACAGGGCCATGTAGTTTTGGATTTTGTTTTCCCTCAATAATAAAATACCTTCATTTAAAAACTGCATGTCGTGTTCACTTGTGTTATCTTTTACTAATATTTAAATTAGTTTGATGATCTGAAACATTAAAGTGTAACAAACATGCAAAAAAAAAAAAAATCACACCACTTTACATGAAATTTGAGGTTTTCTTCAAAACATCACATTGCCTTCAAACACTTCTTCCCATAGTGTATCATAGTGCCATGGCTTTAAGGGAATGGCTGACACAGGTTCATGCTTGTTGAATAAAATGTCTACACTGTACACCAGACAGACTGTGTGTCCCTGGAAAGAAAATGAGAGATCTCCATGTTCAAGCAGGTGAATCGAGTCAAAAACTCTAAAACATGACTGCTACTGACACCAGACCATTCATTTGATTGCAATGATCTCGTACCAAATCCAGTGCAATGAAATAAATAATCATTTGAAAAGACTGATGAAACTGCAGTGTAACTCTGGACTCATGATGTCATCGCTGCATCATTTAAAGTCACCTGTAGAAGGCGCTCTTCTACTGTTCATACCCATCTCCTGCGGCGACCATGTTGGATATTAAGAGACGAAATGTCACCTTTAAAGACAGAACATTACAGCTTCATAAATGAGTCCCAAGGGGACAGTGAAAATTTAAAAAAACTGCTTGAGAGGAACTTAAAAAGGAACCCGTCCTCTTCTGGGTGACACCAAATGTCCATTCAGTACAGTTTTTATCATTGTTGAGGTTAGAAGCTGTTCACTGATGGACACAATTTGCAGTGAATGGTTTCCATTTGAAGAGAACTTCACCTAAATGTAGGTTTCGGGGTCCATCAGGCAGGTCCACAGAGCAGAAGGTGGATGAAGCAGGATCACTGATGCTGATATCAATATTATTCAGATATAAACTAATAAACCAATTAGAACTTAAACCTCAGCGTATTAATGCTCATTTAAGGAATGAACATTTTGTCCAATCCTTTCACACGAATCACTTATGGTGCGAAAAACAAAAAACACCCAACATGATCTGATGAGAGATCTGAGGGGTTTCAGACAGTGAAATATAAATATATATAAAGTTTACATTATTATCAAATGTACTTTAGAACACAGTGAAAATCCCAACGAAAACCGTGGTCAGAGTGCAGGGTCAGCCATGATGCACCGTCTCTTGAGCACAGGGGGTTAAGGGCCTTACTCAGGGGCCACAAGAGTGGCAGATTGGGATAAATGTAGTGTTATTCATGTCTGTACTTTTGAGAGTCACCAACAGCTGGAACGAAATTCCTTGTGTGTGTGTGTGTGTGTGTGAACACATTCAGCCAATAAACCTGGTTCGGATTTTAAAATATAGAGGGCATTGTTTTTACCAATAAGTGCACATCATCAGCATTACAGCATTATCATCTTCTTCTTCTTTCGGCTGCTCACGTTGCCACAGCGGATCATCCGTCTCCGTACCCCCCTGTCCTCTACATCTGCCTCTTTCACACCAACTACCTGCATGTCTTCCCTCATCACATCCATAAACCTCCTCCTTGGTCTTCCTCTTTTCCTCCTTACTGGTAGCTCCATCCTCAGCATTCTTCTACTGATATACCCCATGTCCCTCCCCTCCTCTGCACATGTCCAAACCATCTCAATCTCACCTCCCTCACTTTGTCTCCAAAACGTCCTACATGTGATGTCGTTCTAATAAACTCATTTCTAATCCTGTCCATCCTCGTCACTCCCAACGAAAAGCTCATATATATATATATATATATATATATATATATATATATATATATATATATATGAACGATCTTATATACATACTGTATGAACGATATTACGATGGCGATATATTTTCGTACGATATGTTGGGACCCCACCAGGATGTGCGCAGGATCTCCCGCCTTGTGAGACGCCTTACTTTTACCATTTTACATACACTGTATAGTTTATATAGTACGCTACTGTAAATGTCTCCATTTTGCTAAATGATATACTATAATTTGTAAAATGATTACGAAATGTCAGTATACTACCCCATACTGATCATTCTTTAAGACTCCTGGGGAAGAAGGCCATGTCTCGAGGTCACACACTCCGTGTCGATGAGGTTCTCAGCCAAACATCCGAGATCCGATCAGTCTTCCGTGACTTTTGACCTCCATGAAGCACCTGTAAGGACACAGTGTGGAGTCTTTGATAAAATCATGAGGACGGTTGCTTCAACTGCGATGAAGACTGGAATTTCCACCGAACAAGCATTTTTTTTCAGATCCTAGGTGATTTGACTTTTATGGCATTTGGCAGCCGCCCTTTTTCCTGAGCAGTTGAGGATCAAGGGCCTCGCTCAAGGGCCCAGCAGTGGCAGCTTGGTGGTGCTGGGCTTTGACCTTGTGACCTTCAGATTCACAGTCCAATGCTCCACTATGACGAACATGAATATTTTTCCTGCCTCGAAAAAACAATTATCCAACAGCGCAGAACAACCTACATTTATCACATTTATGCAACTGAGCAGATTTGGGGATAAGGGCCTTTTGCACAAGGGCCCAGGAATGTCAGCTTGGTGTGGCTGTATATCTCTCTCTCACCCTCGTTTTCTTTTTGTTTTTTAACACGACATGAAGAGAAATGGTTTGGTTGATGTACTTTATTACTTCCTTTGCACAGTCTAATAAACTTCTATTATTAGATATGAAGACGAGTCCATGTAGATAGTGAGCATATAAGTACAGTTTCTTTTTCACAGCATCGTCTCTCGATCGCCTCCTCGAACAGCCCGACTCTCGGCGTCGGCCCGGGAGGAATCTCTAATCGCTACAAATTTACATCGTGAAGCAGGATTTTCAATTCGAGAGGAACCGTTCGAGACCAGGCGAGTTTTGGAACCTGTGGTTTTCATCAGGAGTGAATTGATTTAATAAAAAAAAAAAAAAAAAAAATCACATTTTGCACTGTAAAGAACAATGGTTTTAGTGCTGAGATTTTTATTACCCAAAAAAAAATAAAAATAAAAAGATTCTGACCTCCTGTCCTTTGAGTATGTTTGAGCTGAAAACTGCTCCAAGAGAAACATGGTGTGAAAGTGAGACGTGATCTGTAAGGAAGTAGATCTGGATCGACGGGATCATCAAGTTTGGTTTCTGTGTGAGCGAATCAGAATCGGAATACGGTGCATCACATGGAGCAGAAAAAAAAAAGAAAAAAAAAAAAAAAGACACTCCTGTGACGCAGCCGTGCCTTTAAACCCCGTGAGGCTCCGTCTCCTGTTACAGAGAGTAGCGAGTTAACTTGTTAGTAGATTAGACAGCATTAACGACGACGACAACAAAAATCCGATCCACACTACAGTGTTAAATATCACAAGACGAAATCGGACTGAAGTGAGTCTCACACAGAAAAAAACAAACGAACAAAAAAAAAACAAACCCACAATGATAAGGACGTGAACGAGGAACCGTGTAACTCTCCCGATTTATAAATTAATCTGTACATCCACGCCGTCCTGAATCCAAGCGCAGTCGCTAGACGACCCACGGCACGTGTGTGTGTGTGTGTGTGTGTGTGTGTGTGTGGGTGTGTGGGTGTGAGAGACAGTGTGTGTGAAAGAGTGCTGTAAAATAAGGTCACTTCATACCATGCACATGAGTGAACGAGCCTTATTTGTGTTTTTAAATATCGGTAAAAAAGGCGGTACGGGGACGCAGAAAATCGCATGCAAAGCAATGCTGAAATCACAGAAGGGCGTGGCCAGCCGGGAGGAACGACAGAAACCTGGTGGAGGAACGCTAAATCTTTATAGTTAAGAGAGTCAAGGAATCAAGGCACTTTTTTTTTTTCCCCCGTCTGTATTTTTTAAATAATGAGAAAAAACAACCACTGCACAACATCCGCGCCTTCTACAACCTCTAGGCCCCGGGTGTTTCAGGATAGATATTCCAGATTGTATTTCACCCGGTGTTCACCCTTGACTCAGATCTCGGAGCGCTTTTTTTCCCCCCGTTCGCTCTGCGAAAAAAAAAAATCCCCCTTCGACTCACACACATCACAGCTGGGGAAGTAATCATCAATTGCTGATGTTCCCCCTGGAATAAGGCCTCGGCAAGCCGTGACGCGCTCGACCCCTGATCTCGCTACGGAAAATAGAATAGAAAAAAAAAAAAACATCCTCTTATTCGCTGTGGCTTGAAATATGAATCCGGGTACATCCACAAAACAACAGGAAGTGCACATCATCGACGGGGGGGCGTACACCGCGAGGGTATTCCCGTTCAACATCGCAGACGTCCCCATTACGGCGAGCTGCGCGGATTTTATATAACACCACTGGCGCCGTTCGACCTGCTGTTTAAACTGCGGCCTCGTGTAAACATCAGAACGTAATCCCAGGATTCTCACACACACACACACACACACACACACACACACACACACACACACAC